>JAHLJT010004567.1:174184919-174371312 GCA_031308135.1 Acheta domesticus
ACTGCACCGGCGTACACAAAATCTTAATTATGTCTTTAGGTTTACGACGAGGTAATGACCGTTTTCGCGTTTAAGTAAGCAAACCGCGAAGGCGGGCGGGGAAGGGTTAACGAGGCATTTTCATGCAAAGCACCCGGCCGCACACCGGTCGTCGGATGAGAGTGTAAAGGGACACGGAATTAGGAAAGGATGCGGTAGCGGGTCCCGCTCGGTCCGACCTGTTTGACGGGGAGTCGAACCGAGCGCGATGCGGCTACAGCAGCATATTTTTCACGGATTTTGAGGCAGAAAGAAAACAATGTCTGGTGGATAGTTGTTGACTTCAATTTACGCCAAGTTCAGGACGTTCACGGTGAACTGACGACGGACTGACGTTTTGAAAGAAAAACCCTTTTTTCCATATCAGAGACCCCCAAAAAAATGTTTGGTTCCAATCTCAACATCAATTTGTGCAGTAGCATTACTTACGTCAGTTACGGTTTAGTATAAATGTATACAATACGTGTGTACGTACTACCTATTTAAGTAAAAAATACCTCGTTTATCACTTCATATGTAGATTTTTTGTGATTCTCCAGTATTTTATATGTCCCGTAGTTATGACCGTGAATACATCGATTACATAACATGAAACATCCATTAATAATAATAAGTTGAAATACAGAATTGAGACACAAATGCAGTTGAATTACTGTGAAGCTGAAATGCTTCCACGCCAACTAAAGACACTTCTACCACACCATTGATGTGGAAGTACTGTAAAGAAATTTCACTCCTCAATTTTAGTCTCTTGATGTTGACGCCACTGAAGCGTGCGCAGAATTCTGTAGAGAAAATTAAACGTGGAAATTCTGGGGCGTATCGTTTTCCGAAATAACCCGTTAGAGTTCGTGCATGTTCAGAGAATCCAAAATTGGTTCGTTATTGTATTCGCTTCGCTCTGTGCAATTATGGTCTAAAGAAGTAAATAATTTTTTTTTTTAATTGGGTAGAAAGTGAGTTCTTGTCTCCTCTGGCGCTAAATCGCTGAGGGAGGAGATCCCGGCTTGAGCGCAACCGCCGCCGCCGCCGCCGCCGCCGCCGCCTCGATGCCCCACCGCGCCAGTAACCTCGTTCGGGTGAAGCGGAGACTGATGAGGTCGCCGATGTCCCCAGACCACCAATCTCTCCCGAAGCTCCGTAAAGTTAGAATCGCAGTTGTCAAAAAATGTTAAATTAATCTCCAAATTTGTCGTTTTTTTTGCTAATTTGTTACGCAAAAAAAATTTGTCGCTCTTCATTTGACACTGCTATAACAAATGCTGCTAACTTGATATCAATATTATAGTAACGGCTTTCACTAGTGACTGTCTAAAATAATATTATGTGGACTCTTGAATTTCGTTTTAAATATCTTTTCCTTTCGCGTTCCAACTGTTTACATTTTTATTATTTTATTTCACGCAACTTTTAGAACAGTGTAGAGGAGACTTCAGGGGTGGTCGAAGAGTCGATGCGCCATCATCGGCTTTGTACTTACGCATCTTTCATACTCATCCTTGTAATTCATGTAATAGACTTCTATCCTGCTTACCAACGTAGTTGCAATTATTGGAGCTGTTTCCTGTTCAATATTTACGAGCAGCAGTAATATGAGGTTGATAAAATATTTTTGACGAAATTGAAAAAATGTCATGGACAAATCTTTACATTGGTGGTTCTTCCATTAAGGAAGACAGTGACATCGGTGATTCTTACTCGAAGCCACGGACTTACGATTTGCTCGCAGCATCATGGAGGTCACCCTCTCACCTTCAGAGTGGACTTAAATAGAAGAAAATTAAAACTCTTAGTAGTTGTAAGAATTAACTGTGCACAACACTCTTCATAGTAGTGTATGATATAAATATGGAAATGAAGACTTCAAGGACACCTACATTGTGAACATTGCAGCGTGTTGGTAAAAAAAAAGCTGATTGTCCCTTCAAACACGATGACCCCACTTTTGTTCGTTCGAATACGTAGTGGCCTTTGCCGCTCTGAGAAGTCGCGTGCTTCTCCTGCTTTTCAAATGTGGTGTTTACGTTCCACGTCGTATTTCTTTTAATAATAAAACCTTAATCAACCGAAGCAGCTATACGTTATCCGATTAGGCAACTGTCGTGGAAAACAAATCGCCGAAATCACTGCCACGTGTAAAACTGGCAGCGAGTCCCAAAATCGTCCGGAGGAGAGAGATGATCGAGTGGTGCGGTATGGCTGTCGGGGCGAGAGAGAAAAATCGTATACATTCGTAAATTGTCTTGCACAATTGCTTTCTTTATGGTCTCTTTTTATTACACCGCGAAGGAATGGCCGGTTATGTCATTCTTTCGCCACCTTTTCCTTTCGCCGACGCTGCCATCTTTTAACCTTCCTTCGCCCTTGACCTCTCTCGGGCTGTTGCTTTCCGCTCGGGTACTTCCTCGCCGCGCTGTTCCATCCCGCGGCAGCGCTATCACGCACCGCTCACAAAGCGCGGTCCCAAACGGTCGCTTCAGCTTCCTACGGCGAGAGGTGTTCGCGACGTTGCTTTATTGGAGAGGCGTGCGTGGAATTTATTCAGAGACTGGAACTGGTATATGAAAATCTTACAATGGGCACGTGTTGCCGTGAAATAGGAGGCGTTGAAAACAATTGTATCTGAAGTCGTAGGCTTCCGCGGCCGGAGTCATGTGGATGATCTTGGCTGTCCGGGTGACGCCGCGTCGAAGGCTGTGTTGCCGACGTTTCGACCATCTTATCGTGGTGCATTGTTTCAGTGCATTGCCCTGAGGAAGACCACGATAAGATGGTCGAAACGTCGGCAACGCAGCCTTCGACGCGGCGTCACCCGGACAGCCAAGATCATCAACAATTGTATCTGCCTTAACGGGATTAATGTTCAATTAAAATCTCGAAACCTCACTGCTCAGTGTGTACCTCGATACCGACTGGTTTGAATAGTGCCCTAATGCTGATCCCTTTACAAGTACAGAGAGAACGTGCGCTTCAATGTGTTTCTTGTTGTTCTTTTCCTTCTTGGCTTTGTTTCAGTGCAATTCGTTGAATAAATAAACTGATAGAGGCCCAGGAACACATGAACTGGCACATAAACACAGTACTCTCGTTGAGTTCTGTAGTAGTGGTCGAAACGTCGGCAACGCAGCCTTCGACGCGGCGTCACCCGGACAGCCAAGATCATCAACAATTGTATCTGCCTTAACGGGATTAATGTTCAATTAAAATCTCGAAACCTCGACTGCTCAGTGTGTACCTCGATACCGACTGGTTTGAATAGTGCCCTAATGCTGATCCTTTTACAAGTACAGAGAGAACGTGCGCTTCAATGTGTTTCTTGTTGTTCTTTTCCTTTTCTTGGCTTTGTTTCAGTGCAATTCGTTGAATAATTAAACTGATAGAGGCCCAGGAACACATGAACTGGCACATAAACACAGTACTCTCGTTGAGTTCTGTAGTAGTCTTTAAAAATTAAGGGGTTTTTATTCCGAAGCAATGAACGAGACAACATTCCAGCATAAAGTAATGCGGGCTGCGGGACGAACAGTAGACCGACGGAGACCACAACAGCTGACAGGTATCAGCTGTTGACGATTTCATCCAATCGGGAGCTTGAACGTCACCATAGTCACGTCACTGTAGCAACATATAAGCTCCCGATTGGATGAAACTGTCAACAACTGATTCCTGTCAGAGGCACGGTAGAAAAATCGCAGTATAAGTCTTGGCAATGACCGCGTGATCTTCATCTGTTTCGTCACTTGCATCGGCATGGCCCCGCTGAGGGTGGTTGTCAGCGCTGTGGCGGCGGGCGATTCGCAACCCCCTGGGAGAGGGGGAGGCGAGCGGAGCGCGTCCCCGGAAGCGGTGGGGGTGGGGTGGGGGGGCGGAAGCGCGTCGCGTGCGGGGGAGGGGCGGCAGCGCCGGACCGGAACCGGCGACCTCCGCTCGGCAGGTGGAACAAAACCTCGGCGCGACCGCAGCCCCAGGCGCGGCGCGGTGTGGCGCACGCGGCCGCCGCCGACACGTGGAGTGCCGCTGGTGGAGGAGGTGACGAAGGTGGCAGCGGTGGAAGCTACGACATCCACAGGGGAATGATGCGGCTGTGGCGGGGTAGTGTGGATGGATGAATTGATTAGGATTTACGTTTCCGTCAACTGCTAAGGTCATTCGTCCCGCAAGTATGTTTTTATCGCTGGGGATGGCGGTAATCTTGCCCCGCTGGGGGCCGAGATCCGGTGCTGACCTACACGTTGGCTTGCGGGATTTTTCCCAGCCAGGTATCTCCCAACAGTAGGGCTCCATCCCAGCCAGGACAAGCTCCATGCTCCCGTCTGGTCCCTCCACAAGTGTGGTAGTGTAGTGCGTGTAAGCCAATGCTGAGGAGAGGACAAGGAAGAGGAAGAAAAGGTCGCGCGTCTTCCTGGCTCGTTTGTTAGGGTACTGCTTCGGCACTCGCCTGGTGTAGGTCGGAAGAACCACAGAAAACTTCTATCAGCCGGCCACTATAGTGCGATTTTTTTAACTCTGCCTCCCAAGCTCCTATGGCTACGATGGAATATCACACGGCATTTCGCCCCTTTCCGCTAGAAGTCGCATGATCGCAAGCACTGTTTGATACGGTTACGATCATGCGATATCCAGCGACAAGACTGAGAAAGTCACGAAATACCGTGACATAGTCCATCGTGAAGACGGGCCTTGAGGGGCAAAGTTAGAAAAACCGCAGTATAGAATTCTCCTCCAGACAGTGGCTGAAATTGACCTACTAGTTATCTTTTCACCGTCGGGGCCAGAGCCCTAGGACCTCCCGGTCAGAGGCGCTGCGGTGTCGATTGATGCCCTGAGCCACGGAAGCGTGTGTGGCGGTGGATGTGGCAGAGGAAACCGCGCCGACTTCAGAGGAGGGAGCTGCGTTGTGTGGAGACCTACGTTACGGCGCTGTTGTTGGCGGCGGGGGCGGGGGCGGTGCGTGACCCTGAGCCGCTGCGGTGCGTGCGCGTCCGCCCGGACGGCGAGCGCTGGGAACGCGTGCCGATGCTCTGCCATGCATTCGTACCTGCCACGTGCTCGCTGAAGTCGTCTTCCAGGGTCATGTTCAGGGACCGCGGAAGCGGGGTTGTTGGGATGGCAACGACCGCTCCGTTTATGATTGGTCGGTGGTGTGCGACTAAAATCTCTGATAAAATATCTGGAGGTTGGTTATCAACAAACGTGAGACCTGCAATATTCTCTTCAACGTCCTTCACACTATCCCCCCCCCCCAAAAAAAGAGCCAATATGTTGAAACTTTTGAAAATGTCCCGTGTAAAGTATCCTCCAAAACTAAAATATAGGTTTCAAATTGAAAGGGCCCGACATTAGCCAGATCGACTGAGGAATATCTATTTTGGAGAAAATCGGCTGAACAGTTGAGCCGCTAGCGTTGTTTACAGCCAGCCGGCCGGCCGGGCAAAGAGACGTTTTGGCGTCATTCGATTTTTCGGTATCAGGTGTTAAGAGTATCCCCCCCCCCCGAAATTTAGCAAATGAGTTTATCCACTTTTTTTGTGGCCAGGGCACTGTAATAAGAGTTTTTCCGCGGAAAATACGCTGCTTTTTCGCTCAGCATTACAGTACTTTCTTTCTACTATCGAGAAAATAAAATACAATGTAGTAGAAGCAGAAGCACCCGAAAAGACCAGAGGCGCGACGATACCCATTGATCAATACTGCGTGATCGAGAGGCTGTTTTCGAAGCAGGGCCTCGGGACTTTTTGACACTCCCGACGAAAGCGACTGCACCGACAGCGGACCAATTCCGCGTTCCCGTCGGGCAACTCTCGGCGGCGGATGTTACGTCTCGGTCGCGTCCGCTGGCGCTTCTCGAACCGCCTGCACTTCGACTCACTTACAGCTCCATTTGGTATCTCATCAGCTGTTACCGTGTCGTCCAATCGGAGCATACACGTCACTATAGTGACATTCAACCTCCCGATTGGATGACACCGTAACAGCTGATTTACGTCACCTGAACCTATGTTCGAAGTATGTATTGTACTAGTGTGCGTTGAAATGATGGCATTTTATTTCTCGCGAGTAGCACGTTGTATGTTTCCTTCTTCCTCGCTGTACTTTGTAAATAAAGGGTTGACAGAAAGTACATTATTCTATCTTGTGTTTCTGTTTTTCAACAGTGAGGTCTTTCTTCATATAGCATTTTTCTTCAGTTTCTTCCCTAATAAAATTAGTGAGAACCTAAACGCATCTACCTTAGTCCTACTACGTACTTGAATATTAAATTTACATGGCAAAAAAATTTCTCTTTTCATATTAATGTTGGCAAAGCTTCGTTTCTTTCCTTTAATAGAAGTCGTACATAACAACATCCGAAAATTGAGTTTTTTTGAAAAGACACAATATTCCTAGCACAAGGTTTGTATTTTTTTTATCACAGTTGACATGTCATTCGTCCAGTCTTCAAACGCACAACACAATCAAATAACATACCTACGAAATTATTACTTTAGAAGACAACGAAATTTCTCTTTCAGCATTTCATACTAATTTCAAAGAAAGGCAGTATCATTCAAAATTTTGCACACGTAATAATATGCGAAAATGATACAAGAATAAACAGTGACTGGCTGTATCAGGATGGGTGCTAATAATCGTAATTCCGAATGTCCACCACCTGTTCAACAACAAATCTGCACGCCGTAATATTAAAAAATAAAAATAGTATGTGGTAACAAGTGTAGGGTCTCGCACGGAGCCTTGGAGCGTGGCTCGTTCGCCGACCGAGAAGCGCTGCGTCTTTCTCACGCGTCGCCGCCTCCGTCTCCGCCGCTGCCGCCGCCGCCGCCGCCGCCGCCGCCACCGCCACCGCCACCGCCACCGCCACCGCCACCGCCACCGCCACCGCCACCGCCACCGCCACCGCCACCGCCACCGCCACCGCCGCCGCCACCGCCACCGTCGCCGCCGCTGTCGCCGCCCCCGCCACCCCGCCATCGCCACCGCCACCGCCACCGCCACCGCCACCGCCACCGCCGCCACCGCCACCGCCGCCACCGCCACCGCCGCCACCGCCACCGCCACCGCCACCGCCACCTCCACCTCCACTATCACCACCTCTGCCTCTGCTACCGCCACCTCCAATGCCACCGCCTCTGCCTCTGCTGCCGCCACCGCCCTCCCGTACCCCCACCCGCAGCGCCGTATCTCTCGCGCATCACCGCGCTTCCTTCGCGGCGCCGGAAGCTCGCGCTGCTCATAACGATGATGACGATGACGAAGGCGAAACAGGCGCGCGCTGCGGGAGGGGGCGGAGTGGCGCCGAGACGGCGGAGGTGACCGGGCAACAGGAGATGGATGAGTTGCACGAGACAGGGAGGAAGGTGCAGCATTGCGCAGTTCTCTGGGTGTTGGGCTGAACACACCCGGGGCATGGACACTGAATCACTTCTGTTATGTCCGTATTTATATATACCAGTATTATGTTAAATCGTTGACAATAATGTGTATGTGACACATAAATTTCCACCATCGCCGTTCAAGCTGGCATAAAATTGTAGGTAAAATATGGTTCCCCAACCATCCGCACCCACACACACACACACACACACACTGTATAATCATAAACTTGGTACATGATGCTGATATCGAACCTTCAAACTCACATTACAGAGTGGAAGTATGGAAGCCAGAGGGAACGGTGTGTGTGTGTGTGTGTGGGGGGGTGTTGCGTAACTATTGGATCTCCAAACAGTACACATTCTCTTCTTAAGTTATAAAGTAACACGTTTCTAGTTTACCATAAAAAGTTTCGTCAAATGAATATTCTTCGTTACTAGTGATACCGT
This sequence comes from Acheta domesticus, assembly GCA_031308135.1. Classification (NCBI taxonomy): domain Eukaryota; kingdom Metazoa; phylum Arthropoda; class Insecta; order Orthoptera; family Gryllidae; genus Acheta; species Acheta domesticus. Next base: position 174,192,782 of record JAHLJT010004567.1, read on the forward strand.
TCAATAACCATAAATAAGTTTCATGAAAAATAACTTGTTTTCCTCGTAGGTGATTTTGGTATTCGCCCTCGAAACGGTGTAAATTTTTCTCCTTATAATGAACAAAGTATTCGATTGAATAGTCTCCACGGTGCAGTATTGTTATTATTGAATTGTTACTTATTTGGAAGATACTCCTACATGCGATTGTACCTGACCAGAATATAAAATACTAGCCGTTTTAAAAATACGCATTTTGGATCTCATTTGGTACATCGTTATTTCCCCTCGTTTATTTGCTACTTCACACTATTTGTCCTTCTCCACCGCCAAACACGGCGAGACGCTGAATGCTTTTACGCATTGTACACGGGTTTGGTATGCACTGCAGGTCGGACATACATCGGACTTACCAATGAAGAGTGTGGGCGCAGGCAAGAGAAGCGTGAGCGACTGAATTAATGTTTATGGCGAAGTATATATAATCCGGCGGCGACAAGATCAATGTGTATTCGAGATTTACATCGCAGGCAGCGTGTACAACTCTACAGATTGTACCATTGCTGAGATTTAGTAGCAATGATATTTACAACATGATAATCCGAACTTTATCTGGCCATGAAATGATTATCGAAGCAGCAGTGTGTGTACAAAGAAGAGAAGACGTTAGTTGTCTATTGCATTGTAACGTGTAACATAACGAAACCCGTCTTTAGCTATCTTGCTCCGTAAATCCTCCTAAATTCATAAACGTGTTGAAACTTGCGGGAAGACGAACGTGGACTGTGAAACCCAGATAAATTCCAGTGACGAAACCGCATCGCAAGCGCCGAGGGGTGCTGTGGGGGCGTGGCCGCGATGGACGCGGGGGTGGCGCTGGCGTAAGTGAATGGATGAGCCAGCGCCTTCCAGGGGAGCGGTGGGGACATGGGTGAGACGGGGGAAGGGGAAGGGAGTCGATAGTGCAACTGACGGACCGCGGAGGCGGCTAAACGCTGTCGGCCGCGTAGGCGCCCAGCAGACGTGGGCCCAGCGAGAGCCGCATATTTTCTTGTTGGCGTGGGATTAGAGGCTCTGGGAATCCAGGGACAGCAAGTTTTTTGTTTTTAAATACCAGCCGCAATATTAAAAAAATATTAACATTAAATATAATTAACGATTTTAGTAGGTTTTTTTTTTTTTTGCCAGATTAGGTTTTTTGTGCAGAGATATTGTTGGTCCTATCATCCCCGATTGTTATGACTTCACAGGAAATTGACTCTTCATTTACACCGAAGTATTAAACTTTAAACCATGAAAAAAATATGGTACCTAAATAAATAATTTAATTGTTAAACATTTTCTTTAAGAGTTTCTTAATATCAGTAAGAAATATTATTGTCTTCAATTGTTTATATCAAATAATTATTGAGGACCGACAAAATATCGCTGGCATGCTCGTTGTACTTGCCGAAAGGAATAAGAGAAGGATAAAAAGAAATGAGTAGGAACATATGAAATTTTTTAATAATTTTTACTATAATTACTGTATATGTTCCTATATAAAGATGATGATGATATGAGTAGCTAGGCTGAGGCAATAAGACCTGTCCTTCTCTCAGCCATGTGGATGAAAAATGGATCATTATAGTGTGAACATTCCAAAGGTCCAAGCCCAGATTACATTTACTTACAGTAACCGATTTTCTGACGAAACCTAAATTCACGGGGCATGGGGCGCAGAGCTCGCTAAATATGGGCCTGAACAGCGCGCCACAGACCGACCGCGTTGCCGGCCTGCGTCGCTAACAACGTCGGCGAAGACGGCGGCGGCAAGAACTGCTCTGCCACGGGAGCGGAACCTTCCGCCCCTCCCCCGCCCCCGCCCCGCCGCCGTCCCCTCCCACGCGGCGCTCGCTCTCCGTGCTTGCCCGCTCTCGCCCGACGCGAAACAACGTCCGGTCGCGGTGCGAGCGCGGAAATTCCTCCGCCGCCGTTTCCGACCGCGCCGCCGCCGCCGCCGACGCGCACTCCGCTGCCAGCGCTCCACCGCCGCCATCGCCGCCGCCATCGGTCGCCAGTTGGCATCAGCATAGGTGGCCCAGGCCATCAATTGATGACATTGCCCTGCCTCTGGCCTGGAGGTCCTAGGGTTCGAGTCCCAACGGGCTGGCAGGATTTTGCACACTAGCGTGACAGCTAGGTCAGCAAATCCAGCAGCTCTCTGGAGAAGAATTCTTGCGGTCGGCTGCTGTGATCGGCAGTTTTCCGTGGTTTCTCCGATCAATACCAGGCGAATGCGGAAGCAGTATCCTAACAATCGGGCCACGGAGCGCGTGCGATCTTTCCGTCTTCTTCGTTGTATTCTCCCCTCCTACTTACACACACACACATACATGCACTACACTACGACACTTGTTGGCAGACCAGTCGGGAGCTTAGAGCTTGTCCCGACTTGAGCGGTGCCACGCTGGTGGTTACATACCCGCCAGCCGACGTTTAGATCGGCACCGGAACTACCCGTCCCGCAGTGGAAGATCGTCACCTATCGCATTTAAAACAGACACTACACTTACGGTACGAATTACCTTAGCAGTGGACGCGCTCGGAAACACTAATCAATCAATCGACAGTGGGACTGCTCCTGCTCCTACGGTGTTAAACGTTTGCTACACTTCTTCGTAGTGTCGTCTCCATTGCCATTCCTCTTTTTGAATGCCTCCTTTTTCACCATTGCCCCCCTCTGCTTCACTTTTACTTTTACTACGATGTCCTTGCCTTCCTCTCCTCCACACCTGCACTTTTGACTCTTAGTCCTTCAACATTGCTGTCCCTCTTTTTCCTCCACTCTCTTCCACAAGTTTCTTCTCCAGTTTCACCATTTCCCTCTCCTTCACTGTCTCCTTTGTTACCATCGTCTCCTTTCCACCATCGTCTCCTTTCCACCATCGTCTCCTTTCCACCATCGTTCCCTTTCCCCATCGTCTCCTTTCCACCATCGTCTCCTCACCCACCATCGTCTCCTCACCCACCATCGTCTCCTCACCCACCATCGTCTCCTCACCCACCATCGTCTCCTCACCCACCATCGTCTCCTCACCCACCATCGTCTCCTCGCTCACCATCGTCTCCCCCTCACCATCGTCTTCTTGCTCACCACCGTTCGTCTCCTCCTCATCATCGTCTTCTCCCCCACCGTCGTCTCCTCCCTCATAATCGTCTCCTCCCTCATAATCGTCTCCTCCTCATCATCGTCTTCTCCCCCACCGTCGTTTCCTCCCTCATCATCGTCTCCTCCCTCATCATCGTCTCCTCCCTCATCATCGGCTCCTCCCTCATTATTGTCTCCTCCCTCACCATCGCCTCCTCCCTTACCATCGTCTCCTCTTTCTTCGCCTCCGACACCGCTTCCCTTGCACCATTGCCCGCGCAGGCCGCAGGGGATCCACCCCCACCGTACGCCGCCCCCTCCGCGTGGGGGGGGCGGGCCGGGGCGCCTACGCCGCGTGACGGCCCCCTGCCTGGGCGTGCGGCGCTGCCGGCTCTAATTTGCGCCGTAATGGCCGACTTCAGCGGCCCTCCGCCTCCGCTTCCACTTGCCATTTGCATCGCACCGCGCTGCCTCCAGCTGGCGGGATGCGTTTGGGGCGAGGACGGCTTCCGAAAATGTTCCCCTTAGGGAGACATTTCATGTAGTAAAAGGAAACAAGGTTTTGATTGGATTTATTTACTGGAATAATATTTAATTTATTACATTAAATGCGTGTGTTTTAATTTGTAAAATGAAAAAAAAACTTCTAAACACATTTTTATAAATCTGTTTACTAGTACTACTTTTCTACTGGTTTCAAATTTAAAATTCAAGTTCAGATTTCAAAAATATTTTTTAAATATTCTTTTAAACTGACACTTTTTTGGACTTTTCATTCTCGCAAAGCTGAGAAAGTATTTTAATTCTGTGTTTAAAAAAATGGGGATGGATGATTCGTTTTGGCCAAAAATACAGAGGGTTGATTTGTCCACTACAACAAATGCCGATGAATATATTTCTCTCATTAAAATACACACGCTAATGTAGTTGGGGCAGGAAATAAACATTATGGCTAGCGATTGCGCTTCTCTTTGTACTGAATAATAGTGCCGGCGGTGTTAACAAGGGTTAAAAGTGCTCTACAGCGCAAAGGTTGTTCGGTACTGGTGCTATTGACATATAAACGAATTAAATGTTATTGGACAAATAAATTTGCCTGGTGCTCTAATTTTATGGTGTTCATTCACAACGACCTCGTCCGGAATATCGAATAGGAATTAGCATAGTTTACTTTCTGGCCCCATCGTGGCGCTATCTCCCTTCGCTAGCGTCAATGCACCACCGAGGAGCGTTGAATGCGCAGCGTCGCTTGTGTGCCATGCTGAGGCTGCTCTACTTCGAACGTTGATGACAACTTGGACCGTGCATTAGCGGACAACGCCACATTCATTCATTCACTTTTGTGCATACTTTATATTTTTAATACGTTTGCCGTCGCTAATTCCTCAGCCTTCTGAGCCATGTTCTCAAATAATAAAGTTATCTGAGTGTTGTGAATCCTAGATCAATATCCAATATAACAGGAACAGGAAATGGTACATAAAACTATTAGCAAACCGTACGTCATAAAGTTTGTAATTTCAGCGCCCAAAATATTGACTAGCCGAAAAGAAGAAAATGTACTGAAGTTATTCTCTACCACGTGGGAGTTTCAACATACAATTCCTTGCATTCAACCGGAACGAAATCAAATCTTCAGCGCTCCTCACTGCGAAATGTACTTACCCAACTCTTCAACATCATCTTGCTCATTTCATATATCTACCATGCCGTTCCTGAACCTTCACGCTCGGCAGTCTACTTTCCTAGATGCACTAGCCTCCCGTCCTCTGCATTGTACTTCCTCCTATGGCATCTTTTCTTACTCGCCAGCTGCCGACGCTCTCCCTCAGTGTTTTTGTGCCGTGCACCCTCCGCTCTCGCGGCACCTGTCGGCCCTCTGTGTGCCTGCGCCCTGTCGCCGCCTCCCCCGCCGCGCCGCACCGCTTCGGAAGCCTGCCCGCCTGCTGCTCCGCACGGGGCGCAAACAGACACTGCAGCGGCGCCTCTCGGCGAAGCCATTGCCCCACGGGAGAAGCGAGGGTTGCGCTCGGAACTCGAATTCACGCCTAAAAGGTATTCTTCACCACTCGCTACTTGCACTCTCTCCATGTCCCTCCTCCCTCCCCCTCCCCCTCCCTCTCTCCCCTCTCTCCCCTCTCTCCCTACACTTTCCCTCCCTCTCTCCCCTCTCTCCCTACACTTTCCCTCCCTCTCTCCCCTCACTCTCCCACCCACCCTCCCTCTCTCCCCTCCCTCCCTCTCCCCTTCCCTCTTTCCCCTCGCTCTCTCCCTCCCTCTCCCTTCACTTTCCCTCTCTCTCCCCACCCTCACTCTCCCTCTCTCCCCCTCTCCTCTCCCTTTCTCCTCTTCCACGTCCTTTTCACTCTCCCTTCCTTTCCCTCCTTTCTCCCTCTCCATCCTCTCTCTTCCCCTCCCTCTCTGTCCCTCTCTCACTCATGTACTTCCACACATCATTCTCGCTCATAACTCTTGTAAACCTATTCACCCCCCCCTCTCTCTCTCTCTCACACACACACACACACACAGCATAGTCCTGATGCACTTATTTAACCTCTCTCTTTCTCTCTCTTACACCTACGCACTTCCAACGAATCTCTCCCAATCGACCTCCCTAATCCTTTCTCATATTTCGACAAGACATTGTTACTTTACAGTTTATTGCAAGTACGATGCAGTAATTTCAGTGCATGTACATTTCTGTGCATGTCTAATCCTGTCTCACATTTCGAAAGGACATTGTTAGGTTTCAGTTTACTGCATGTATGACGCAGTATTTTCAGTGTCGCAGTACATATTTCCTTGAATTTATAAGACATCAAGCATTAAAATGTACTATGTAAAATGTTGCAAACTGACTGTTCTTGAGCCACAGTTTCAGTTCATTTCAAAGAATGTTAAACTTACGTGACGTCTCAAGAGTGAACAAAGGAGATTGTTTCAAAACCACAGCATTATTTATAGGCAGCAAGACGTAAGTTCACTCTCAAGCTTTTATATCTTACTTTACAAAGAAACGCCCCTGAAGGAACATGTAAAACCATGTAGATTTTGAAAAGAGTAGGAAGATTTAAATGGATTGTATGTTAAGAGCATAACTTCGAACGTCCGGAGAACCGCATAGGTCTTGAAAAAAGGACAATATAGTGTTCGAGCAATCTCGTATGAAGATATCGTGTAAATACATTATAAGCTTTCTAAAATGGCATAAAAAAAGGCCTTCTACACCGAAATAGTTTATTATTTTGAAGAATATATCTACAGGTAAAAAGCGTGTGGAAAATAAATAATGCGAATTTTGTGAAAAATCTGATCGTATATTCTTCGCAAGGTGTGGAAAACGAAGTGCGTCCAACATTGTGGATATTCTGTTGTAATGAATAGAGTAGAGTAATAATTTACAAATAACCATTGTAAGACGTCGTATTACAAAAAGAGACTGAATTATCAAACCTGGCCCTTACACCGAGTTTGATAACGAATCGAGTATTGTCGTGTATTTTTCTGTCGTACGACATATCCACTTTATAAACACTGCAATGTATGTCTGATTTTCATTGTAATATATTACATTTGCCCAGAAAAGGATGCAAACAGATGTTGGAAGTAATATCAGGCCATGAATTATTAGAACACTTCTAAATTCGATAACTTTGACTTCGATATACGCATCTACGTATTCGGCATTTTGGCAGGATTGTCCGACTTTGCCAGCTAGCTAACGGTGTCCCCCATTTCTGAGCCCAGTTAATTCCCACCCTTCGGGGGTAAGAGAGACATGTGGTGAACACGACGTATTCCCTTCACCGTAACTAACTCTGCCTGCCTGACATTTTCATCACACAGCCACAGAAATTAAGACTATTTTGGAGAAAAGCTATAACCCTTATTTTTGCCCTGACGGGGAATGGAACCTTGGATCGCACCACTGGAAGCTAGTACGCTGCTCATTATCCATCCTACAATCACTTTGATGTACAGAATCATGCATATTGACATTTTGATTCCCTTTTTAACCCTTTGTGCTGCAGGATCCGCCTTCTTATGGTTAAAGGAGGTTAGGGCTCCTCTCGACGTTAGCATTTTGGCATTCGTTTCTCCACTTCCTCTGAATATTAACGGGTCATAGAATATATTATATGATTTCTGGAAGTGAAAGAAGATGGCGTGGCAAGCGCCATGCTTTACGTGTGTATTTGGCATTTTGATGTAAAATCAAATATATTGCTCCATATTCCTTCAGGGTGCTAGTATAATTGTTCGAATTGCTTCTTGAGTTTCTAATTGTTTTTCATAATGTATTTTAAAGTAATCTAATAATTAATAATGATACTGTATAACTTTACTGTCAGACATCAGTACGAAGCCTCAGTCATCCTTTCAATTTGGCGCCATCTCAGATTATCCGCCGCGAAAAGCTGCCTGTTGGTAGGCAAAGCAATGTCGGTGTTTGAACTCTCCTGGGGGCCAACCACCCGACGCCGGCAGCGGTTCATCGCCATCGCGCCCTCGCTGCGATCCACCACCTGAGCGGGGTCGGGGGTCGTTGTCGGTTGGGTCGCTCCAGCGGGCAGCGTCCTTCGGGTCGTTGGACCCCCGGCCGCCCCCCGAAAAATTCAAATGGCCGCCCGCCCGCCCGCCCGCTCTCGCCCTTGGTCCTCTTCTCGTCCGGGCGGCGAAGGGCGCCGACCGGCACACACACACACTCACACACACACACACACACACACACACACACACACACACAGAGCGCCGCTTTCCTCACCGCCTCATCTCACATCACCCTGGCCCGCCCCGCCCCCTGGTCCTTGGCCCCTCGGGGTCGGAGTCTGTGCGCGGAGGGGCCGGCCGCAGACGCCGCCGAACCGAAGTCGCCTCCCCCTTTCCCTTTGGGCGCATCTTTCACTCCACCGCCCCACTCTCCCCCCCCCTGCCTTCCTCTCGCCGCCCTGCGCAGCTCTAGGACATTCACCGGGGCGCATCTCCCCGCGCGGACGGCGGTGGCGGCGGTGTCGCTACCTTTCACAAAGGCCCACCGCCCGAACCCGCCGCCGCCGCTGCGCGATAACCTGAATCGGAGAAAAGACGGTTACGGAGAACGGAGCGGAGGTTGGTCTAATTTTAATGTCGGTTATTGTCGTCGGTGAGCGCCGGTATCCGGGGCGGCCGCTGGTCATCGCCGCCTCCCGCGGGTCCATTGGCCCCCGGGCGGACGCCCGCGAAGATCCCCACGGGCGACGGAAAATGTGGGAAGGCGCACCCGAGGTGGCGTCTCTCGGTTCGAGTCGTCTTTTTCTGTTCTTGTTCTATTTCTGTACCTCGTGGTTGGTTTAGCTCTGTGGGTGCTCTCAGGTTGAATTATCGATTGGTGATAAGAACCATAGGTGCTCCTTGTTATTTATCATTAACATATTTATTAAATGAAATAGTTTTAGAGATGCGTAGGCAAGTGGTAATGACATCGAAGATTTCAAGACATTAGGTTCTACTATGTGAAAACGGCTTTACTGGTCCTCTATGAAATCATAAAAAGCTTTCATTAATTAATTGTCTCATTAAAGGGCCCTTTAGTACTTTCTTAGTCTAATATATTTAATTTGTTTTTTTCGCAGCAAAATTGGATTCCTGGCAATTTAGTAACTCATATCCAAATCTCTCTTAATTTGTATTTTAGCTTGTATTGATATTTACTTTAAATAGTATGAACTGCTTTTTCAATCTTCATAAATCTCATCAGGAAAACAGTCTAATGGAAAACCGGAAAAAGTGTGGGAAATAGGTTCCAGGGAAAAGAGTAGTCACCGTGATTCCGAAGAACCCGCTGAATTAGCCATGAACGTCCCTCGTGCCGCATCGTGCCCTTTATCTGGTCCACGCCCCCTGTCCCGTGGCCGACGAGCGTTTTCCTCGTCGGTTCTGCGTTTCCCAACCGGCGCATTCCAGCGGCGCAGGCGGAGGCGAAGGCGAAGGCGAAGGCGGAGGCGGAGGCGGGCCGAGGGCGACAGCTTCTGCCAGAGCGCGTCACAGCCCCTCGAGCGGCGCGCACCGCTCGGACGCGTTGCGACACTTTCCGGAGGATTTCCTCGAGCAATTCAGGAAGCTCTTCGAAGAGCGTTTACCGAGTGCGAATTGGTAAGCAGCGTCGACAGCTTGAAAAATCGCGGATCGCGGCTTCATTTAAGGGGTGAAAATGAGGAGCAACGGATGTATTAATGCCGTGGTTGAAATTTGCCGTGGTTGTCCGATTTGATGATATCGACATAATGGTTACGGTTGTCGGATTGATGGTAGGATTGGCATCGTATATAGTAACATCGAACAATCGTGCACTCGATGGAAAATAGGCATTGCAATATCCTTCGAGTGGAATTGTGTGGAACATTAGAGGGTAATACAGTGGGCTAATTCGCACGTAGTTCATACATGCCGGGACTCGATGTAGTAGTATGTCATATGAGTTAACGAAAAGAAAAAAAAAATATATTTACCACAAAACAAATACCCTCAGAAACCCGAATCCCAAAATGTCGTCTGGAAGATGTAATCTAATTCGAAGCGTAATAGAATACCTTCTGTGGTCGCTATTAAAAGTCCCTCCCTATGACGCGTAGCGCGGGTACGAGCGCTTATCAGCTACACTGCTCGAAGATGCACATTGTTCCAGCCCTTCTCCTTGGGTCGTTGCTCGTGTGGGAGCGGCTGGTTTCCCCGTCTCTCGGGCGCTCGACTCTCGTTCCGCCTAGAGTCCCCAGATAGAGAGAGTAGCGCAATCGCCGCCATTTAATATCCTCTGACCCGATATTCCCACCAGGCATCATTCAAAACCTGAAGGAAAATTATAACAATTGGTGACGTTATGAAGATGTTTAAGATTGTCACGCGCCCACTGAAGGGTTAACATTGATTTGGGATAGATTCGTGGTTCTCCACATACGGAATACTACACAGTTCCAAATTTACTGACAACTGGACATAAAATGGCGGGATCGGTGGAACAATGGAATGCGCTACTCTGTGTATCTGGGGACTAGTTCCGCCGCTCTCTCGCCCGCGCGCGCGCTCCAAAGGAAGGCCGGCGGCGGCGGCGGCGAACGAACGACAGTCAGACACGGCCTCCTCGCTCGGATTCCAGGGGGCTCTTTGCCCGCGAGTTATGGGGGCGACGGCAGCAGGCGCGCGCGCGACCCGCGACGCGTTGCGTAGCGGCAGGTCACCGACGACGTGACGTGACGCGACGCGACGCCACGCCACGCGTTGCGCAACCCGGCCAGCCCCGCTGCTCCACTCCGCCTCGCCTTTCGTTCGCCGTTTGCGCGTTGCGCTGCTGAGATGAACGGTTCTGTCAAAGGAGCTAATTGAGCAAATTAAATTCTATAAACTATAACCACCTATAATGATTTCATTATCGATGAATCGAATTCATTGTTTTAAAAGTTACCCAATTTTTTAGTGTCTCTCTTGAGATACCTCTAGGATTCCTGATGGGCAGCGTGGTGTGATTCTGGGTTCGATTCCTGGTCGTGGCAAAAATAGCTTTATAGTTTTCTTTTAACATCGTCTCAGAGTCTATAGATGTAACAAGGAATCATACATGAAATGCATTCACTTTTTGTCTCATATGGCCAGAAAAATGGGATTTTGATTATTGCTTCCCACGAATATATTAATAACCGCTAAGAGAGGATTTTCAAAGTTCATCCTTCTGATGATGTGGAATTCTTTTTTTAATGCATTACGCAATTCATTTAGGTGTTGCGGGGCAACAGTATGGTAGGGGTGAGTGGGAGGGGTCGTATGGGACGGGGAGGGACAGAACGCCGAAAACAGTGGAGCAAAGCGTGGTTGTTAATAAACCGACCTCCATAAATGAGTGTAAAGTCTGCAACTAGAACCCATTCCTTTTGCAGTGTAATAGATTATTGCGATAATAAAGTAAATATTCGTCCAACGCCGGGTAACATGAGATAGCAGGCCGTAAGGGCGATGCGGAACGTGGTCCGCGACTAGCCGTTGCGCCCGGGAAAGGCGTAGGAGCGACCGGCGCGCAGCGGCTTGGGACTTAGGAGCGAGTTTCGCAACCTCACGACCTTTCCGGCGTCCACCTTGGCAATGCCTTCGCCGCCGCTGTCGCTGCCCCCTCCGAGCGCCGCCGCCGCCGCCTCGCGTGCAGGCCACGATGCAGCGCACGATGGTTTGACAGATTTAAAGTGTGGGCAAAAAAAAATGTTTTCGTAACTGACTAATTAATATAAAAATCTGGCATAACCCCCAAAATTGATATTTTTATATTAATGCACCATCAGCTTTAGTTTTTAATGGTTTATTAAAAACCCATAAATGTAATGCGGGAAATGTCGCTAGGTGAAGTGCGTGATCGTTCCTGTTAATGTACGAGTAGCGTTAGTAAGAAAAAAAATTCTTCAGATGCCTTTTTCTCAAATCCGCTTTTTCTGTGTTGCGACAGTATTTGTTGGGGACGTACGATGTGTCAAGCATATAAGAAAGGGAGAATGACGGGGCTTCGTGTTTCATGCTGTCTTTCCATGTTTTGGGGGTGTCATGCTAGAGAAGGCCTGCAAATACGGATGTGCATTGAGAAGCCGAGCGGTCAGAAATTCATCTTGTTACTATTCTTTGTGTTCCTGGAATGAAGCAGTTTTGCTAAACCTCACTTCTCTTTCTACGCGCTAATGTTGTATATGCGGATTTCCAGATTTTGAGTCACATTTTAACTGAAAGAAAAGTAGTTCTCGCTATTTTAAAACTACGGCGATCAACGCAAATCATGTATCAGTGAGTTCCATTGTATCCAATTACAATTGCACACTATCCCTGTCATTAGTTCACTCTGAACTGGAGGGTAGATGATGTAACCGCAGAAGTTGTTGATATCGCTACTACACCCCTGGTGGTGTTACGCCGTGCCTCTCAAGTGTCTATCACAAAAGGGATTGGTACCCTTTATAACTACACATTTTAAAAATGAAGAAATATGGTCACCTTTCATTAAATTCATGTATAACAATAAGTCCAACCAAAAGTAAATTTTATAGGAGAAATATTAAATAAGTATATTTGAAAGGGTTAGCAGAAAGTGAGAATAAAAGCATCCCTCTTATTGTGGGGATTGTGTTGTTGTTATTATTATTATTATTATTATTATTATTATTATTCGATGATATATTACATAACCATAATTAGCTGTGAGTTGGATAATACAAGTTGATTAAAAAGAGCCTTCGAACTTCTAAAAGTCAACTGCGTCGCGATAATAAGTCGGGTGTGATTTATTCTTGTGAAATCGTACTTTTTTTCCAGTCTGTAAAGAAAATAATTGACGCGCGACATGACAAAACTTTTGATACGTAGGCAGCCATATCGATGCGACGAAGAAAGGGACCTCTCTACTAAAGCGAAGATTCCGGTAAATCTGCGAAAGCATTTGCGCGCTTAGCATTGCCTTTGTGACGCTGTTTCATTATTCAGTTCGCAAAATCGTGCGCTTGGGGTCCAAAGTTTCGCATGTACCTTCTTGCGCAAACAAACTTCCAGTATGTTAAAGTGGAATATACATTCTATCAAAAGATAATGTATCATAAGCCTCCGAGTATACGTATTGCCAGTACAATATTTCTTGCAAAAATAAAAAAGACGGCGAATTCCAAACAATTCAAAAAGACAGACATTTTCTTTTCGTAGAAATCCGATCGTCACAAATACCAGACGCCCCATCTCGCAAGTTCGAAGACATTAGGGAGTTTGTGCACGCCATACCGGACCGGATGATCGATTTTCTGCGCATGCGCAGATGTACTAAAGTGTTGCAAAACGTGAATTGCGCATGCACAGAAGATCGATCTTGCTTTTTAACATTCGACGGTGCACAAACTCACTAATTTTGAGTCACACCGTCAGCTACAAAAAAGGGAATAAATGAGACTTGCCGTTATTTAAAGGCGGGTGACGACATATTTTTGCCCTCTTTTCTTTCAACGCAGGCCATAGTACGGCGGCGGCGGCAGCGGGCGGCGTTCAGAATGCGACGCGAGTCGCACGCCGCGTCTGTCCCCGCCTGCGCCTGCGCCTCCGCCCGCACGGCCGCCGCTGTCCGTGTCCGCTCCCGCGGGGCGAATTCTAAAACCGGCCGGCCGGCCGCTCGGCCGCGCAGCGCCTGCCCACTCGCTCGGCTCAGCCCCGCTGTCGCCGTCTGCTCGCCGCGCCGCGCCGCCCCGCGCCGCGCAGGCCGGACGCGTCTTGCTTGCTTCTGAGGCGGCGCACGATTAATCTTCCGATCGAATATGAGAAGAGGAAGAGGAGGAGGGCGGGTGGGGGGAGCGATTGGGGTGTCACCTTTTGAAAGAAACGATGCGTGGGACACGAATGACACGCGTGGGATGGTGGTCCTTTAATACGAGGTGTTTGGAAGTGTCTTATGAAGGATGAGCAGCCTGTGAAACGTGCAGTGAAGAAACTGCTGCCCGATTTTGGTCTGGATTGAGTCGAGTTTTGTCGGTGTGGATGTTGTTTGTGTATGTTATCGTGTTTTTTTTTCTGCAGTTAGCTGTTAGGCTACTTCGCAACCAAAGTGGCTGTTGCCAGTTCACCTGGTGGTTGTTACCAAATTATCTATTTCGAGTTAAGGATTGAGAATAGAATCGAGTTATTCCTGTCTTGGTATTTATTTTCTATTTTATCTTGTTTTGTCTGTATTTTGCTCTTAGAATATTTCGCGACGTAGGCGTGTTATTTGGAGTGGTTTTATTACAGATGACATTGCATGAATGTTCATGGATCGTCTGAATCAGAAATAAGATGAACGTATTCACAACTCACTTTCTGATGGTCAAGTTAATACGAATTACAATCAGCGTTTTGTTGGTAAAAAATCAGTTACAAATTCACATAACCACTTGGAAACTACATAATGGAAACACCACCAATGAATGCAATTTCAATTGCCATATTTTTAGCAAACCAAAATCTAAAAGGCTAAAGAAAAGCAAAAAAATTAAATTTCCATGATGGATGACGGCGAGGTTCGTGGCTTCCTAGAAACATTCTTTTTAGTTTCCTTCGCCTAACATCGCTCTGATTCTTTTTCTCGTACGTTTTTAACATATGTTCGTGCGTTGGTGAAAAATTGCCTCACGCGAACAAAGAGCAAAGCGATTGTCTCTTTACCTCGTAAGAAAATCTGTGTAGGGCCATTGTGTGTTGCGGAATTGTGTGCTGTCCAGCGGTTAGGACGTGACCAAGCATTTAATGGGCTCCACTGAAACGTATGTCCCATTCTCGGTTGTTTATCCTCCTTGTTTGCGTAAAAGTCTTTTTTATTATTGCCATCTGCTTTTCTTTTCGGTTTCCCTGTCTTCTTCTTGGTATCCCATTTCATACCATTCTGCTCTTTAGTAAGCAATTGGGACTAATGCTGTGTAAGATAATGTGAGATATTATTTCAATTTCAATCTGCTACAACGTTCATTAGTAGTACTGCCCTTCCAAACAGCGTTCTGCTTGAGATTTGAGTTACACAAGAAGCAAGCTTTTTCTGTAATTGCCACTGGATAATATGCTCTCTTTATTTTTGTATCTCAATTCTGGTGCAATACACTATTTCCATGGGAATTAGTATACATCCATTTTAATGTAGTATTCCTTTCTCTCTAGTATAGTAGTACACAGATTTTAGCCATGCCAGTTACCTCAGAAAAACAATATTTTTCTTTTTTCTTTGCAGATTTTGATATGAACCTATCACAGCCAACGTTTCGAGGCCTTATTTGGTCTCGCGATCAATGCTCAAATTAATGGAATTGTAACTACATCACGTTAAAAAATTACCTTTATATTTTTTAACGTGATGTATTTACAATTCCATTAATTTTAGCCTTGATTATGACACTAAATAAGATCTCGAAACGTTGGCTGTGATAGATTTTTATCAATAAATCTACAAAGAAAAAAGAAAAATACTGTAATAAATCCTGGACCATTCTCCTAAATAGAAATAACAAGAAGAACTGTGGTGCACCAGCAGCTGCCAGCGATTGCCCGCAAGGAGAATCGCCCCTCGCACACTCATTTTCGTAGTGTCTCCCGAAATGTTCGGAAGGGGTTGCTCTCTTCCCTTTCCCGGGGGAGGGGGATGAGAGAAAGCCCGGCGAGCGTGGCCACCCCACGCGTGAGATACGGGAACAGCGCGCTGCAGCTCCGGGGGTTTTCTCCTGCACCCGCTCCCCGATCCGAAACGAGCCGAAGACCGACCGGTTCCTTCGCTTCTCCCGCCGCCAGCGACCGTCGTCGTCGCCGCGTCGTTGGCGGACACCCCCTCCCCGCCATGCTCCCGCACCCGCCACCCTCCGCCGCAGGCAACGGTTGGCAAAGCGCGAGCGAGTGTGGAGCCGTTAAGCCAATTTTGAACGCCCCTTATCGCCACTGAGAGAATACCTCCTGCCAGGCGATGTGATGTGCAGGTGTATAGTACGTTCTGAGGACGGGCGCGTGGAAAGAAGGTTCGCTCGAGTTGGAAGGATGAATTTCGCGAGTCGTCTTAATTTGTTTAACTGGCTGGTTTGGACCTTCATCGTGTTGTCAGACAATAGTGAAGATATCAAATTTGATTGGTTTTCTTTGCCCACCCTCAGTAGTAGTATATCGTAGCCCGCTTTCTGCTGACGAGACTGTTCGCGGGCCGAGCGGCCCCCGGGGGCGGGCAGGTGGTCGCTGGCGATCATCGCGATTGGCGGAGTGTGAAAGCATCGATGGGCGGGGATCCTTTCCCTAGAGGCTTGCGCCGGCTAGAAGACGCTCTCCGTGGTCGCCTATCTCCAGGCCGGGCACCAGTCGGGGAATTTAGTATTGCCTGGTATCGTCAAGAAAGGTCATCAATCGGGAAAAATATATACAAAATAAATTGAAAAAAAAATGTATGTCTGTTTCTGTTCATTAAACTTCATTCACTTTTTAAAATTCTATGTTTTATTCATATAATGTTCAATATTCTTCATATTCATCTGTTTCACACAGTCATTAATACGTTTATTTCATAAACAATCGACACTTTTGAAGGTTGTTTCCTTCATCCGTAATTTTTTTGTGAAAAAAGTATTATTTTTACAAATTATAAGAACAGATTTCAAAATAAAAGTGCCTTCTTTAAAAATACGTTCAATAAAATCCTAGAGTTATATGAGGATGGAGAAAGAAGTTACAATCAATGTGCCAAAGCAACATCTTGCTATTTGCGTAATGCATCATACGAAAACACAGTCGGGATTATTAGCTTCAAAATACAATATTTATCCACAAGAAAGTCTGATGAGTTTAATTTACCAAACGATTTGAATTAATTCTAGGGATTATTTAAATATGTAAATATCCCTTATTAAATATGAGTATAATAAATAATAATAATAATAATAATAATAATAATAATAATAATAATAAGAAATAAATCAAATGCTACTAATTGATACCGCACTGTCCTGTCTTATGGCTCGACAACCCGCTAAGGGCCTGCCGACCAGTGGTGACCCATCATCTCGGCCAGGGTATAAGGGGTTCGTGAGGTTAGCACGAAGACATCCCTTCATCATACACGTTTCATACCGTACAGTATTAATATACCTTACCCACAAATGAAAATTACTTTTTAATGGCGATTTAACTGAATATTATTATTTTATTTTTCTTTCTAACTATAGTTTCTTTTACAACCATTTTCTTTAAGGGCTCGTGAGTTAGATAGTACAGAACATGCGCTTAAAAAGTGAAATTAGAACACTCTCTTGGAAGCGGCTTCTTTGTACAGAGAGATCGTTCGCAAAGTCCTCCCTCACGAACCGCGGAGTGCGGCGTGAGCAACGGATCTGTGCCTTCCCCGTCGGCCAGGATAATTGTAGTGACAGCGAAGGCAATTGAAACGGCTTAATCGCGGGCTGCGGCCTTGCTGCACCTTGCAGTGCTGCGGCTGCCGCTGACGGACGGTGCCCTTCGGGTCGCGTCGTCTCACGGTTCGCTGCTCAGACCTGGGTGGAGTCCGCACCGGCCGCCGCGCCGGTCGGAGAGTAATTCGCTGCTTAAGAGGTGAGAACAGCGAAAATTGACCTAAGTGCATGTGATTTCACTTCTCACGCACTCGTGTACGAGGAAGAGGTATCGATTTTTAGGACAGAGTACATTGACCCGTTATTGAAAGGTGTTAAATGCATCGCTTCACCTTGTTCCATCTCTCAGAATTGTAGAACCACCTTCACGTCAGTCAAAATAAGATCCAAAGTATTGAGAAACTAGGACACATATGACTTAAAAATAATGCCAAGACGTAAACGAAACAGCAATTGGCAAGATTAAGTATGAATCACTCAATGTTTCGAATTGATGACAATAAAAATTTAACTGTAATTTGTATCCTGTGTATCGTGGTAATCTAGAGTGGAAAATGTTTTGTGTTGGGAATTTTCCATTGATGATTGACCAACCATATTCCGTTGATTTGAAGTATTGATACCTGAGGGCACTGATCCCAATACCCTTTTCAAAGAAACACTGAGATAATGTATCACGAGACTGTAAACAACCCAAAAACCGAGGCGGAAATGTTCAGTGTGTTAATGTATGGGCAGTCACGTTGTTTCCTCTCTGTGAGAGAGAGGGCGAATGTAGGTCGATATGCGAAAGGGCCTCGCTGTCGATGCAGCTTTTTCTTCTTCCCCTTCTTCGATCATCTTCCTCTCGATGCGGGTACTCGCGCTTAACCCGGCGACGGCCTCGCGTTGAGCCGAGACCTCACGTGCCTCACCCCGTGTTCAGTGCGCTGGGCTGCCCGAACGGCGACCGCCGCCGCCGCCGCTGCCACCCCCGCCACCCCCGCCGCCGCCGCAGCCGCAGCCGCAGCCGCTGCCCCTGCCGCCACCGCCACCGCCGCCGCCACCACCACCAGAGCCACCGCCACCGCCACCGCCGCCGCCGCCCCCGCCGCCGCCGCCCCCGCCCCCGCCGCCGCCACCGCCACCACCACCACCCCCGCCGCCGCCGCCTCAGCCGCCGCCCCTGCCGCCACCGCCACCTTCGCCGCCGCCGCCACCACCGCCACCTTCGCCGCCGCCACCGCCACCATCGCCGCTACCATCGCCGCCGCCACCGCCACCTTCGCCACCGCCACCTCCGCCACCGGCCCAGTCGCCGCCAGCCCCGCCGCCACCTTCCGGTACTCGGTGAAGAGACCGGAGAAAACGAGGGAGTCGCTCGGGAGGGCACGTGGGCTCTGACCTCGATTAGTCGCTGGCGATGGGTCGCGCTTCGTCGGGTTTCCACGTGATTGGAGGGTGTACCAATACGGTGGGCTAATTTACGTGCCCTATCTGTCCAGCATCACGTACGTCAATGGTCACGTGGCCAATGCGGCGGATTGCGGCTGATGAAAGTCTTCCGCTGAAGAACAATCCGATGAGTGAAACTAAATAAATGTGAAGTATTATATTTCGTGTAAGGGGTAATCAATTCTGACGGTTGAAAATATTGAATTTTTACAAACCACGATGGAATCGTTGACGACTTTGTTTCCCCTCTATGAAATAGCCTGCAGCCCCGAGTGTTTATTGGATGCATTGCTAAAAAATGTCTATGCTCACCTCTTCTTTGTACCACGGTATCTCCTATCAGAAGGCTATTAGAGCTTAGCTTTCCTTCCTCGTTGACGAGCTTTCATGTTCAGTGATCAGGAAGTAGACACGGAGGGCGCGGTCACTGGTAGTCTTATGTTGTTTTCAGTCGCGGTTTTTGCCCCTTTAATCACTACCCATCGTGAAATTTACCCTTAGATGTAGTACTTTCGTATAGAAACAATTGTACGACGTAAATATCTGCTCTTTGGAATATAAATAAAATGTCACAGAGGAACGCTAATACAGCGTTTGTGAGAATCCAGTTGATAACACACATCACAGTGTTTCTAGTTGATGTAATGGAAGTTAAACGAAGAGAAAGTATTAATGGAAAGAAGAAAAAGTATTAATGAAACATGAAGACATTTGTGTACAAAAAAGTAAATATAGATCACGAAGGGAGTGGCTTTACAATTTTGAAGAAATTATTCCAAATCTTGTAACTTTTTCAGTAAGATTTTTGTACACCCTTGAAGCTCCTTCGTCTTCAGTTTTTCCTCTCGATTCTTAGAATTGCAGAGAAGCTAGTTAATTAAAGCAAAAATATTTTATTATCAGCCTCCCGATAACCGAAGTTCCTCACATTTCTTAAATTTGTCTGCTCTTTCTGATTAGGATGGTATCCCACTCACAAAAATCTGCCGACACTTGGGCAGTTGCCAAAACTCTCAGAATGACTACGAAGCGGGGTTTTGCGAATTGCTGGCATTACGACGTTCACAAAAACGTGATAGTCGACGTCAGTGGCCCAAGACGCCAATTAGGTGTGTTCTTAACTGGGCTGCTAGGCAACTATTATAAGACTGAAAATATCACCACGGCTCCCACAAAGCCTCAGGGCTGATGTGATTCTCGCAACGCACAAGGCATGTAGAAACAGTTGGCGCGATGGCCCCGTGAACCATAAAGTGTATTGTAATATGTTTGTGTGTAATATCACTCTTCCATATTTAGAATTCTGACAGCATTGACGTGTTTTATTGTAATGATTGCATGTGACAGTTTTATTTCTCGAATTATTCAGCACATGTCAAAAGCAGTATCTTCAACCATTTGTCGCCAAATTTGTAATTCGCAACAATAATAGTAAAACTATGATTTGAAAACCTTCAAGCTCTCGATGTTAAACTGAAGCTGGGTACAAATGAAATACGCTTTCGTCTAAGTTCACCCTGTATACCTTTTGTCATTTTTGCTGTGTCTGGTATTAACTGGACTTTCTCTGAACACTCCATGACAGATCGTTTGATTTCTTCATATCAGTGCCGTGATTTAGTGAAGAAAGAAACTATTTACCGGATATTACCGTATTAATTCAGTGATTTGGCGAACGGACTCGTCTTGGGCATGCAGTGACAAACAGCATGTCCACGGCTCTGGGTGTTTTTCTCCCAGTGTCTCTGCACTTTGTGTTCGCACGGGGAAACTAGAGTCCCTAGGTACAAAGTAGCGCAACCGCTACCATTTATTATCTTGTGACCCGATAACCCCGTCAGGCACCATCAGGAACTGAAGGAAAATGATAACAATTGGTGACATTATGAAGATTTTCAAGAATATTGGTTTGGGGTAGATTTATAGTTCTCAACATACAGAATACTACACAGTTCGAATTTTCCTGACAGCTAGACATAAAATGGCGGGATCGGCGGAACAATGGAATGCGCTACTCTCTGTATCGAGGGACTGTAGGAGAACCGAACAGCGAGCGCGCCCGAGCGCCCTTGTCCGGCGGAGGCGGCGGGTGCCGTACGGCGGCGAGGAGGCAGGCCGGCAGGCGGCGCGGCGGCGGCGACGCTGCTGCGGCGGCCTCCGGCTGCGTTTGCGGCGCTCGTTACGCGCGGTGATTTCGTGAAATTCGCTCGCCTCTCTCCCCTCCTCTCCTCTCCGCGTGGGGCGGGACGGGGAGCGGTGGGCGGGGACGAGGACGGCGCAGCCGGGGCGGGGACCGCGTCCGATCGCGGGCGGATCGGAGCGGCCTACGTGAGGAAGGAAGGCAGTCGAGAGACTGGGAAAGGAGAGAGAGAGAGAGGCCGCTGTGGAGATAAACAATCGCAAACGCTTAGAGAAGGGGGAAAATGCTGCACGTTGGGTGCTAGAGTAGTTGCTCGCGGTGATTCTAAGGTCAGGTCCGAGAGACGAATATGTTCTCCCGAAGAAGGAGTGGCGACTCGCCGGAATCTTGTAACGACGTCTTGTAGAAGACGCGAAGGAAGGTGCGTGAATGAAGAGACTCCTACATAGGAGAGCGAAAAGAAACGGAGGAGATATTTAAAAACCAGCCAGTAGGAGAGCGCAGAATGCAGTCGTGGAGATAAATCTCAAATGTACCGAGAGAGGAATAAGAAGAACAAAAAGTGTGTTACACAGTGGTTGCAGAGTTAGGTCTCGCAGCAGGGAGTTGGCTTTGAACCAAGTATGGAGCCTTCTTAAAAACAGTGGTTTAAAACAGTGTCTTAAAAGCTGCGCGGCTTAAAACGCGAGGATAGAGAACCTAAACGAGAGATCGCGACATTAGGGACGGAGAAAAGACGAGGAGGTGTGGAAAACAAGTGCTGATAAGAGAGCGCAAGACGCAGCACGAACTGCCAGCACTTCGAGTAAATAATAAAGGAGAGCGTAGAAGAACCATAGATGCAAGAACGCAATGGCTGATCTAGGGGGGAGGGCCATGGGGGCCATGACCGACCCCCTAAGGGCTAGAGTTTTCGTTTGTTATCTCATTTTATTTGGCAAAATTTATTTAAATATTTATTTACATTTTAATTATGTAGTTATTAAAAAAATATTATTGTATAGTATCATTTATACACTACAAAAATAATATATAGTATAAGAACAAATGAGTATTATTTGACAAAAATCTATGGTGGACCCCTCCAAAACTATTGGCTGGATCCGCCCCTGCAAATACGACGGCTACAGTGGGGAGGAAGATCGGAAGATCATACTCAAAGCAATGACTCCTGCCCCAGAGGAGAGAAGAGCGAGGTTTGTCCAGAATGATGAGGTACCCAGCTGAAAGCGCCAGACACGTGAAACTATATGCGGTGTGTGGGCTGAGTTTGTGTGGCAGCAGGGAAAGAATTGCGCAAGGGGACCAATTAAGAACGGGCGGGGGCCTCGGACGGGGAGGCGGGAGCGGGGAACCTCGTAGCGGGGAGGGGGAGGCGATGCGAGGCGCAACGCGAGCCTATCAAAGCAGAGCGGGATTAAAATGATGATTGGTGTGTTTGGGCACAAGGCGAATCGTGACTGCGGCGGCGCGGAGGCGGGGCTGGGCGGGGTGGGATGGTCGGCGCGGAGGCGGGGAAGCGGGGAGAGGAGAGGATACGCCGCGTCGGCGGGGACTCCGCCGAGCGAGGAGAGCGAACGAGAGAGAGAGAGAGGCATACAAGTGGAGTGGGGGACTCGCGAAGCGCTGCGTGCGAGTGGGAGAGAGAGGGAGAGCGAGCGAGCAAGAGAGACGAAACGCTGTGCGCGCGCGCGATGAGGGGTCAACGAACTCGGAATTTGTCGTATAATTTCACGAACTGGTGAAATATTCCAAGGGCACCGCGCGGCGCGGCGCGGCGTCGCGGTGGGGACCGGCCGGCCGGCGCTGGCCGGCGCTGGACGGCGCTGGACGGCGCTCGTGCTGCACCGCCTCCTCCCTTCCGTTCCTCTTTCTCTCGCGCGCAGCCTCTCAGCTGTTGCTCTTGGCCTGCGCGAAGGTTCGCGTACGCGGCCGCGACCGCAGCGGACGGGACTCATAGACTCGAGGGAACCCGATGCGCAATTGTTGTGATTGGACCGAATGTTGGCAGACGCTGCGGGAGTCGTCGAGTACTCACTCGCATGCATGCTCGGGCTCTTGTTTTGACCCCAACATTGCAATCTGAAGCAAATTTGCGTAACATACTGATATGTGATTGCGCGGGAAAAAACTTTTTTAACGAATGAAATTTCGCTTTCTTGAAAAGCTTTTTTCTTTCCAAAATCGAAATTTTATTTACTCTTTAGAACTCTCACTCGTTCTTAATAGTCACTGACCACAAAATACTCGGAGAGAGCGAGAGGGAAGATAAATATTACAGTGGTGCCATTGCTCTGCTACTGTTACATTTTAGCTATGTGATACCTCGAATAATGTACCAATACATGTACAACATAAGGGACACACAAATAATCACATATCGCCATTCTTCCATCTATTTCTGTGTCTTGTGCTACATCGCTCTTACGCGTCGCGGCGACGACGTTGCCTTTTGCTTTTTTCTTATTTCTTCTTTCCTCCCCTCTCAGTTTCTTTAACAATTAACATCTCATTTGTGGGCTGCAATAGTGGCACAACTCAAAAAATCAAGAGTTGAGATAAATGCGGTTGAAGTTTCACCTTGAATTGAAAAGCATCATTCTTGCGTTGGTACTTCTGCCATATGTTGGTGGTTGGTACTGTAAGATATGCTTTTGTTGCTGTTAGAAGGTAGACCGATCCGCAATTCTGGTGAGTGCATTAACTCAAAATTCGTAGTTTTTGAGTTGTGTAACTATTGCAGCGTTCCGTCTTTTCTTCGCCTCTTCCTCTCCCTGCGCTCCTTTCTCGTCGTGTGGCAATGGCTGCTCGGCCGGCCATGGCCTCGACCATCGCTCTGGTGACTTCCTTTGCCTTGTTTTTCCCCCTTCCTTTCCTTTCCGCAGTTCCGCCGGTAGGTATCATTTCATTCGTCATGCCCTCTTCTGCCTCCTCCTTTTCCTCGTCGGCGCTCCGTTCTCCTATTGGAGCATTTGCTGTTTGAATGCCCGCAGCGTCGATCATTGCCCTTGTGACTTCCTTTGTTTCGTTTCCGTTTTCCTCTCGCTCTTCCGTCGGCAGGGAACACTTCATTCGCCATGTACTAACTTGGGCCTGCCTCTTCCTCGACCGGTGTTCCTTTCTCGTTATGGTGTTGATAGCTGGCCTCGACGACTATCTTTCTTTCTTCTCGTCCCTTTGGGAGTTCAACACATCCATTCGTCGCGTAGTACCCGCTCTCATCATCTTCCTAGCCGTCCTTTGCACGTCTTGCAGGTGTCTCTTGGATTCGATTATCGAACTTGTTTCCTTTGTCTCAATACTCTTTCTTTTTCACATTTCCGCCGGCAGGTTCTATTCGTCACATGCTAATCTCCCTTTCTGAGTCCCCCTCTCTCTCACTCTCTCTCTCTCTCTCTCTCTCTCGTTCTCTCAGTCGTTCTCGTTCTCTGTAGTCTGTCTGTGTGTGCGTGTGTCTCAGTCTCATTCTCTGACTATCTCTCTCTCTCTCTCTTTCTTTTGTCTCTCCCTCTTTCTTTTGTCTCGCGCTGTATCTTTATGGCTCTCTGTCGCTCTCTCTTTCTCTCTCTGACTCTCGTTGTCTGTAGTCTGTCTGTCTGTGTGTGCGTGTGTGTCAGTCTCATTCTCTGACTCTCTCTCTCTTTATCTTTCTTTTGCCTCTCTTTATCTTTCTTTTGTCTCTCCCTCTTTCTTTTGTCTCGCGCTGTATCTTTATGGCTCTCTGTCGCTCTCTCTTTCTCTCTCTGACTCTCGTTCTCTCAGTCTTTCTCGTTCTCTGTAGTCTGTCTGTCTGTGTGTGCGTGTGTCTCAGTCTCATTCTCTGACTCTCTCTCTTTCTTTATCTTTCTTTTGCCTCTCTTTATCTTTCTTTGTCTCTCCCTCTTTCTTTTGTCTCGCGCTGTATCTTTATGGCTCTCTGTCGCTCTCTCTTTCTCTCTCTTTCTCTCTCTCTCTCTCTGACTCTCGTTCTCTCAGTCTTTCTCGTTCTCTGTAGTCTGTCTGTGTGTGCGTGTGTCTCAGTCTCATTCTCTGACTCTCTCTTTATCTTTCTTTTGTCTCTCTCTTTATCTTTCTTTTGTCTCTCTCTTTATCTTTCTTTTGTCTCTCTCTTTATCTTTCTTTTGTCTCGCTCTGTATCTTTATGGCTCTCTGTCGCTCTCTCTCTCTCTCTCACTCTCTCTCCCTCTCTCTCCCCGGACGCTGTGCTGTGCGGGCGGGCGCGCGTCGCTCCGTGTGCTGCGCAGCGATCCGGTCCGTCGTCGCTCACTTTTACTCTCCGCGGCGCGAGCGCAACGCGGTGCCTCGCCGCGCCGCGCCGGGGAGCTGGAAGGTGCTCCGCCGCGAGGCGTCGCGTCGTCGCTTTTTGCGCGGCCGCCGCTCGCCTGCCCTCGCCCGCTCGCCCGCTCGGCCGCTCGCCTGCCGCCGGGCAGGCACCGCGCACGCGAGCCGCGGGGCAGGGCAGCGTTGGGAAGGCGGCCCTCCCCGTGCGCGTCACTCGTTCTGGGGCTGGGGGGCCACGCTCCGTCACACGAAACACCGAGGTGAATTTTCACCCGGTGCGCGCTCGTTTAGGTACATCAGGGGAATAAAATGACGAATGCTTCATTGTCACCGGGAGTGGTGGCTGTGATCGCTGATCGCTGATGTCACTTCAGTGGCTCCGATCGCGATGTCCTGGGGTTCGAAACCTGACGGTGGCAGGATTTTTGACACTAGCGAGATACCTAGGTCGAGTTCAGTCGCTGGCTGGTGGAGAATTTTAGCGGCTGGTTGCTCTGATCAGTAGTTTTCCGTAGTTTCTCCTATCAATACCGGGCGAACGCCGGAGCAGTACTCTACGAAACGGGGTCACGGACCGCTCGCAATCTTTCTTTCGTATTCCTTGTCCTATCATCACCCCCGTTCCACTACAGTACCGCACACACCGGGACACCGGACGGGAGCTTAGAGCTGGTCCTGGCTGGAGTGGTGCCTCGCTGGTGGGAGATACGTGGTTGTGGAAAACCCCGCTAGTCGACGGTAGGTCGAAACCGGATCTCGCCATCTAGCGGGGATGATCACCACCATCTCCCAAACAAAAAAATACTACACTTACGGGGCTAATGACCTTAGCAGATGACGCGCCCGGAATCACTAGTTATCAGTTTCATTGTCAACGCGTACTGCCACCGTATTGGCTGATTACGTCGAACGGGAATGTACTTCATGAAAGAAATGTCACCCTTAAAGTAATTTCGATGTTGTGTTTCGATTCTATACGGTAATTCAGTAATTCGTAGCATCCTCCCACTACAACGTATCATGTGAGCAGTATTTCTTGGCTGCACTGCTGAATGGCGCAAAATGTTCCCTGCTCGTCTTAGATTTCCGCCGCCGCCCACTTTGGACCTGCTCCCACCCATCGCGTTAATTGCCCCAGTCTTCGCCGAACCAACATTTGCATGCAGGTCGTTTACAGCCTTACCTCTTGCGGAATTCCTTCGATACGCCTTGGAGCAACTGAAACCTGGACGGAGAATCGAAACTGGGCGTGGGGGCCCCGCCTTTTCTCTTATGATCTCTTTTTTTACGCGTTTGGTTACGAAATGCTACAAGCTGTGTGAGGTCTGGCGAAACCTTTCCACCACGTAAGTTATAACTATAGAAAATTGCGTGCACCCAATTTTTTAACACCGACATAGAAATTATTCGAGTATGAATGCCTTTTTATCTTATCTACATCGAAAATAGTTAATTTATATTCATAAGTTACACAAGTCCTTAAGGAGAGTTAACGATGTCTGATTGTAATTATTCTCATAATAATTGTTCGATCACGATTAGATTGGATATAGCGATATTGATAGTACCATTGGCATTATATTTTTCACGCAAATATCTTTTTCTTTTTCTGCATTTAGGGAGGTCAGTATATTACGTAGCATGTACTGAATGTCCTGAATAATGAGAGGTAGCTGAGAAGCCGTACAAAGCTGCAGTGCCACCCACTAGCGGATCTTATTTCCTGCTCCAGGTTTTGAGAACACGATGAGCCAACTCGTGCAAGCGTGTTAAGTGCGGTTTACGGTGAACAACACGTTGAGGTTGCAAAGAATTTACGAGCGGGCTCGCGAGTCACTCGGTGACTTTTCCTGCCCGAGCAGTCTAGCAGTGGACGAAGGCTCGTCGTGCTTTTCTTGATACTTCATGGGCTGATCAAGTCTCGGCCTGCGTCGTAATTCCAAAATTGAACCTCAAGACGATGTGGTAAACAATTTGTGACCGGTTGGCCATATTACCAAATAGAATGTTGATTTGTGATAGCAAAGGTATATAATAATATATTAGGCTATTAATTATGCGGAATAATCAATAATAGCTGTGGCATATTTTCTTTATTCTTCATAAGAGGTGCATTGCATATGCTACAACTCATGCATTCGTAACTACTGGCAGTAAGTGTTCTTCAACATTGTTACTAACAAAATGATAATTTGATATCTTAATATTTCAGTTGAGTTACTAGTCAAGTACACTTTCATTTTTTAAATATGAATCGAAAAATCACAGATAAAAACGAAAACACAAAATTTTCAAGCCGGGATTCAGAAGAGAATGATCAAAAATTGGTGTTAGAGTTCTACCAGAAGAGCTTCCCACTCCTAGTGAAGCCTGGATTTGTAGCTGAGTTGTGAGCTCAAATATCCAGAAAAGGAGGGCAACTGTACCTCAAGAGTACGAATTACACCTCAAGTTTATTTTCCAGATCTCCCCACAATTCGCTCACCCGTCCCTTCCTCTTTTGCTCTCTAGTATGCGTTTGTGGCGAAGGAATAGGTACTGCAGCGGCCCGCGTAAATAAATAACCTCCTGTTACATCTGTAGTCACATTTTAGTTATTTTTAATTTTATACATTATAGTAAAGTTCTTTTTTAAATTTGTATAGTTTATCATTAATATTCCATTTATATATTTTAAAGTATTTTGTGATGTTGGTAAAAAGTACCGTAATTGCTTTAGGCCAGGGAAACATTTAAGTTGTTGATAGGTTCATTGTGCTTTCGCTGAACTGAATGACAACCATGGTTTACGAAAATATTTTATTTATAACTATTCAAAAATCACTAGAACGTGTGAAATGTGGGTTTTAGAACTAAAAAATTTGCTACAGTAGAGATAGCTCAAAATTGGTAAATGCAGATAAAAATTATTAAGTTGGATACTGAACTTCAGTTGCATCCATGCATACCTCTGAAGAACAGAATGAAAAAATAATTGTTTGAATCAACTAAGTTAATTGTGTTCATAGAAGAAGTTGAAAAGATCGTTACTCTACCTTTTCGCGAAGTAAGCCACCTAAACATTTAATTTGTTTTTGGTGAATCTAGAATTCGTTGTTAGATTAGATTTATTACTAATCCTGCAATTAAGTTTGAGAACTTGGTGGCAGAATACATTATCTTTAACATCACAGGACTCAACAACTTTTGAAATTTACAAACTTTACAAATTAACATGAAGATTTCACCGTGCAAGCTTTCATAGCACTCCATCTCACCACACTTCACTTCGCCGCCCTGCGGATCACTGAGCTGTAATGTCCTCTTACACACTCTTTTCCCTCAACTTCACGACGCCACTGTACATTAATAATAATAATGGTAAAACAACTGACTTTACATAGTAGACTAGTACTTTAATAATATTGAAGATAAAATTACACATATCAACATGTAGGAAACTCATTTATTTTTAAATTTGCTCAGGCTTGAGGAAAGGGATCTAAGATTGTCACAAGCAAACCATTCCAGACTTTAATAGTTCGATGATTCTGTGAACCATGTTGGAGAGTGCGGACTTGGAACAAAGTTCGAGAAACATGACACATACTACAATCGATGGCAGAGGTCGAGGTCGAGTGTAGTGGCTGCCGCGTGGGGCGTGTCACGGACGGCGGGGGCGCGGACAACGGACGGGTTCTCCCACTCGCCCTGAAGAGAGCGCTGCTGCCCATGGGCGCGGGGGGCGCCGGCTGACCCAGACCTGGACAGTGGCGTGGGCGTCTGGCTCCACGGAGACTTCAACGTCAGGGTAAGCGCGGAACTCGGCGAATTGACGCGGACCCTACCGGAAGGACACTCTTTTCTTTTACACGAAATGACGTATATACGAACATAAGACGAAATGACGTATTTTTTAAGAAAAGAGCACATTCAGAAGTAAAACTTTATTCTTTCAATTTGAGACCTCCGAACCATCTCTGACATAAACATTATTTAACACTCGAAGTTTTAGTACATTATTAAATACTAAATTGTCGTATTAATTAATTTATTATAAAAATTGGTTAATTTAATATTTGCATATTAAAATGAAATAATAAACAATAATCGTAAATGGAGCTCTTCCAGACAAAATTATGATCTTACGTGTTTGACCATGTCAGGGCCCTTGTGGACGAGCGTTGCGTTGACGCGCTTTAAATTACGCGCGTCGTAAAATAACATTGTGTCTTATGCGAAACGGCGCACGAGCGCTTTGGCCGTTCCGCATAAGATGTTCCGCATGTTAATCTACGACACGCGTTACTTATCGTGCGTCAACGCAACGCTCGTGTGACATAGGCGTTATTGTATGAGTTTTTACAGTCATAAGAAAGCTTTCAGATACGGAGTAGGTCGATTTAAGGAAGTTGAAGTTTGTATGATTTGAGGTTTAATAGCGATCTCTTAATAGATCAGTGACAGCTTTAATCATTCCTTTTCGTTTCCTGAGCAAATTGTATGAATAACAGTTATATTTCAGAATTTCCTCCCACATTTCATTAATATTCACGTGGCCCTAATGATACTTCTCTGTATTATTTTGGTTTGTTTGAATGTATTATATCAGGGAAAAGCTACTAGGTTTGAGAATAAGATAATGACATTCATGATTCCCGTGAGTCAGATTAAGTTAAATAGTGTTCGAGGAAAACAAAGGAATAAAATGAACTTACTACGTGGACTACTGAAGAATTATTCAGGAATGCTCTCTGAAGAAAAAGAAAATGTTTTGAAGTGTTGTTCAATTGATACTACATGCCACTTCTACATCTTGTAAAATACTCATTATCTTTATGCAAAATTACAAAATGCTAGAACATTAACGTGAAGAATTTTCGCTGTGATTCATTACGGCTCATATCTTTCGTGAAAAAAACAAGAAATGATGACGAGAAGTTGTATAGTACATAATTGCACTTGCAAAAATGATGGGATTAGAAATGCCCCCTTCAATAAAATTTTCACAAAACTCTCTACGAATCTTCTTGGAAAATGATTCTTCTACGAAGCCTGACGGGTCGTTATCCTCCGAAGGACATCCTAGAGGTCAGTGGGTTCTGCGTCTTATTTTTTGTTGCTCAGCCAATGTGTGTATGCGTTTCGGTTCTACTTGGATCAATGAGTATGTCGCTGAATCACAAGATGTAAGCTGTGATTGTTACGCCTCTGCCGAAATATAACGACACTTCCATTTATGGTCTTCTGTGGTTATATTAAAATGAAATGGATTTTACTTCGTATATATTTTAAAAAAGTGGTTCTTGAAAAGAACTGAATAGATAAAGATATTCACGAAATAATTTTAAATGCTTTTCAAGAAATGTGAGAGAATTAATTGTACAACTTATATTTAATCCTATTTCTTTCCTAGGGAAATTTCTATGCCACGTAGCATTGTGCTTGAATTTTCCCTCTGTTCCTTCAAGAAATGCTGGAACGTAACCGCCGGGAACACAGCTAAGAGGGAACGTTCGTCTGCATGTTGCAAGTTTCCTGCAGCGAGATGTAGCGTCATATTTCATGAGCCGTCACGCTCGAGTTTATGGTTGGCGGCGGTTTGCGGCAGTGACGGTGACAGCCACGGAGACGGGGATGACGGGCAGGGCCGGTGCTGCGGGGCGAAGGCAGTGGGGAGGAGACGGTGGCGTACAGTGCGTTGGAATACTGTGGACGAGTCAATTTAGATAGGCTGGTGCCTTCCCCTGTTTGTGGACACTACTCCCTGACCAATGACCGCGTAGTATTCCACTCTCAATGTGCAGTGTGTGTGTGTGTGTGTGTGTGTGTGTGTGTGTGTGTGTGTGTGTGTGTGTGTGTGTGTGTCTGTGTTGGCTACTAATATGCAGAAAAGAGAAGAGGAGTGGCGACGCGAGAGTGAGTTATAAGGGGATCTCAAACGCGACCTTGATTCTCCTCATTTTTTTGTTCCTAGTTGAGTTGCGAGTCTGCAATTCAAACTTCATGTCCGAGAGTTGGATGAGATCTAAGGTTAGGTAGCAGATTTACGACAACGACCAAATAACCCGGACGCTGCCTCTGCAGGAATGAAAAGTTTAGAGGCAGGCTACTCTGATCGGTTGTTTCTTTTCAATCAATTCCACGTGTACGTCGGCCTTAGTAACTTAAACAACGGACTAGGAAACGCTCGCAATTCTTCCTTTCGCATCCTTCCCCACACTCTTAAATGTGGTAGACGTGCCGGTCGTGAATATCGCAGCCACATCCTTCACGCAGGTGTAGCAACGTTGGCAATCAGCGCCAGTCAGGCTTGAGAGCGGGGGATGTTGGAGTATGGGTACCGTTAGGGTCGAGCCTTGGACTGATCCTCCCCATCCCCTTATGGTAAATTTTCCCATAATGTCGAAAATCATTTCTGTGAGACTGCGAATGTCAAGGCAAGTTCAGAATGGTGGTGCAATTGCAAAGAGACGGCGGAATGAATGGCGCATGAATTGGGTTTGATTTGTAGAAAATTTAAATACATTCTTCAATTCCCAATTGCTTCATTTCCCCCATGATCTCGATAGACTTTGCCGACCGGCTGAGATGACTCAGGGAACAACTGTTGTCACTGCTGTGTCTCTGACTGGGAGCTCCTAGAGGTTCAGACCCCGACATGGGCGAATTTTGATCACTAGCTAGAGAGCTGGGTTGAATTTAGCCACTGTGGGTAGAAGTCTAGTTGCCGGCTGCTCTGATTGGTAGTTTTGCGTGGTTTCTTCGTTCAATAGCAGGGGAGTGACCTAGCGGCCCCTTCACAGACAGGTCACGAACCACGCGTGATCTTTCCTTCCTCAGTCGTTTCTCCTCCTCTCTCCTTACCATACACACACACACATTCATCCATACACACATGCATAAACACAAAACGCGGACTTAGCAATCGACATGCCCGGAAACACGAAATCAATCAGTCAAATTTAAAGACTTCGTCGATTCTGTGCTTACGCCGATGTCAGGCCAGAGCCCCCGGCCTCGGCTGTAGCACCATTGAAGAAACAGAGACACAGAGAGAGAGAGAGAGAGAGAGAGAGATAAATGGAAGGGATAGGGAGATGGTGACGGTAGAGGAAGCGCGGCCGGAAGGACGCAGCGGCCTCGGCACTGGCACTGACGCGGTGCGCGGCGCCGCCAAACGCCGGGCGGCTCCCGAAGGCTGCTCGCGGCGCGCAACAATGGGCCGGCGGCGGCGCACGTGACAGACGCGCGACGCTAAGTGCCCGGCTCTGGCGCGGAGCGACGCGAGCAATGAGGATGTTGAATGGGAAGGAAGCGACCGCGTTCAAGGAAACCAACTTGCATGCAAGAGATTTCTAAAGAACGGTCGCGTTGACTACAGTGCTGAGTTCATGGTTCAGAGATATCGATGGCATTAGATCGGATCTTTCTTCGGTTTGATTAGCTACAGTTTTGAAAGACGCGTATTATGGAATGAATATTTTTATGCACTTCGTTGTTTTCGTCATGTTCATTGAAGATAACGTTATTGTATACAAGTTTTCATTGGTCTATTGTTTCAAATGTTAGCTTTGAAACTAAAGTCTGCATAATGAAAGTATTCGTCGTAATGTAAATTATTGCAAGCCCATGATTCATAAAATAACTGAAATCTTATCGATTCATCTTAAATTTGTGTGTTTCTTCACCATTCTCTGTGTAGTTATAACCAGACTATGAACGAAACCATTCGCTCCCTAACCGTTCCTAAGGAACATCGATAGTTTTCTTTGCAAAGGATCAAATTTCAGTGAGATCATTTACGTTATCTCCTGTGTAGGCATCGTTTTTGTCCGATCATTATACCAAAGATGAAAATATGTGAGCATCCCTCTAGCATTCACGATTTTTTTTCTCTTTCAAAACTCTGAAGCCGTCCTAGTTTTTGACATATATGGAATCATTTTGTTCGCAGATTTGTCTTTCTTGCCAACTTCCAGACTTATCTTCCTCAAAATTTGTTATCTTTCCTTCTGCATTCCTGTACACATCTCAAATGTATGTTTTCTTTGACGTTTGTTTATTTTTCTGATGGAAATAGTTGGCGTTGCCTGAATGTTGACTTCATGCTAAACCGCTCCCCTGATTTTCATGATCTGAATGTAAATATCATTATATTGTATTTGATGGATACGTCAGTAGGGCATTATACATTACTTACAGCAGAAAGAACACATTTACATACGCCTATGCATTTGGTGCTATCATATTCAATTGCGAGGTCAGTGGCCGAGCGAAATGCTTTGTAATTTAATATAAGCAGATCATTTCGACATATTTACTTGTCTGAAATAGTGTTTTAGACGAAATTTTTCACACTATCCCAATAAATGTTTCAAATTAAATAGAAAGTACGACATTCTCGGTTCTTCATCAGAAAACATTGCAAAATGTTAAATTCTATTTCAAAATGAACATTATTTAATGCTTTCAAATTTGTTTTTTTATTCCAATATTGAACTGTTTTTAATTCTCTGTTTCAGGTGAGTACAACAGTGAAGAAACGTCTTTGGTTGGTGAGTTTACAGTTTGTACGTTCACCTTAGTTACCTGGAATCTCTTTCATAACACGTTCAGATTCACATTCAATGCAGAGACACTTCGTCGTTTCGTAACTAATCATTCTATCGAGAATTAGAGTTGTAAGATACTGTTAAAATCATTACACACAAAACTATTGAAAGTAAATTTCAAATACGGCAATTTGGTGTATTTCGAGGCTGGCAACGAACTCGCACTTACGACAATCTTAGTACATAACTAAGAAGTTGGAAATTACCTAAAACACGACTGGATTTACGTACGTGGAGATACTATTTTATGATAGTATATATGACAATGATTTTACCCCTGAAAATAGGCAAACGTCAATGCTTGTTCAAGTGTTGCTGAACCCCTGAGATGTACAAATGTGCACTAATGGCAGTCCTCAAACGCTTAGAACTAGCATTAGAAAGAGCAAACGACTTCCATACGAACGTCCATACCGGCAGCAAGACGTCCGCCGAACACAGCTCTTGCAGGTGCCCACTGGCCACCCGAGTGAGGCAAACTGGGCATTAGGGCAATGCGAATTTAGCGAAAGTCGAATTCCAGATCGCCCAGTTGTGATAATCGCCCACACAAAACGCGTTCTCAAAAAAGGTTCGACCAAAGAAAACCTTATCCGCTTCGAATCACTCCTTACACCGCGAGATCGCCCATAGCTCCTCGCGCTACCTTCTAGTTTGCCCATGCGTGGGACTCGGCCGTACGTGCGGAGCCTAGCATTCCGACCATGCGTCGTCATTTTTCCGCCGCAAAGGTGAACGTGTTTCAACGCGCAGGCGCCAGCGGCGGCGGCGGCGACACGCGGAGGAAAACAGACCTCGCCCACTCGGGCTCTGCGTCCTCGCGCCGACCACGCCGTTGCGCAGCGGCTTCTGCGAAGTCTTCCTCGCCGCCACCACAGCTGCTGCCTGCTTCGCCAATGCCGTCGCCGCCCCCGCCGCCTCCACCACAGCCGTCGACTCCGCACTCGCCGCCGCCATCACCGCTTCCAATTCTACATCCGCCACCATCGCCGTTGCTGCAGCGTGCTCCGATAATACCGTCGCCGTCGCCGCCGCCTCCATCACCACTGCCAAATCCACCGCCATCCGCTATCATCGCCGTAGCTGTTGCTCCACCAATACCATCTCCACCCCCGCCGCCTCCGCCACAGCCGTCGACGCCGCACTCACCGCCACCACCACCACCGCACCCAACTCTTCATTCGCCATCATCGCCATAGCTGCTGCCTGCTCCGCTAGTACCATCGCCGCCTCCCGCCACCTCCATCACAGCCATCGACACCGCACTCGCCACCACCCCCACCGCCACCGATTCACCATCCTCCTTGCTGCAGTCCGCCTGCTCCGATAATAATGTCTCCCCGGCCACCTCCGTCGCCGTCGCGCGCCGCCGCCGCCACGATCTGCCTCCTCCGACAATACCGTCGCCGTCCCCGCCATCACCACTCCCACCTCCACCGTCTCTCACATCACCATCATCATCGTCATCATCAACAGCGCCCCAGCTCCTACCAGTAACACCCCCGCGGGTACCAAACCATCGCTACCACCACTACGACCACCACTCCGCCACCACCGCTGCCGCCAGCTTCGCTTCTCCCGCACCCGTCACCCTCTCCTCCCCCTCCTCGTCCGCCGCCACCTACCACCCACCCGACAGCCGGCGCCTTCTCTGCTTGCACGGCCGCCCCGCCCCGCCCCGCCCCGCCCCGCCACCTCTGGCGCGGGCGGCGGCGTGGCGTCGCCGGGGGTGTTGGCAGCGGCCCAGCCGCAGCCGCAGTGGGAGCTCCTCCAGGCGCTTGCGCCACGCCGCGCTGTGTAGGAGGCGCTCTGCGCCTAGCGCGGGGAGCTGCAGCGGCGGTGGGCGCGTGTTGACAAACCGCTCGCGCGCCTCGCCTGCACTCGCGCCCGCCGATGCCTCCGCGCGGGGAATTGCCAAGAAAACGGCGCCGGGCCGTGCGTGCGGTGGGCTATGCGCGCCTGGCGTGCGCAGCGCCGGAGACGTTGAAATGGCGGCTGGACTTGAAACTGTTTTAATGGTGGAAAATTATGATTCGCGAGATAATGAATATACCTTGTAAGAAGCAATGTTTAAAAGAATATGTTAATGTTGGTAGTTAATTAATTCATTCAGGCAAAATGTAATACTTTGTGAAATCACTAATAATAACTCCCATCTCTTTAACACATTACGACAACTTACTGAATGCTCTTATAGTAGCCAAATGGTGTAACCTTCTATTTCTATCAGGATGAAGCGACTCAATGCAAACGACTGCAATCGTAAGATTTCAATCCTGATATTTTAACTACCTGTTGCAATCTCAAGCAAAGGGAAATAAAGTAATCAGTCCTAAGACGTCCATTTTGTTTCGTAAAGAAATCTTGCATTGACGATATATGATTATAGGAATGTCAACAGTGCTATTGG
The DNA here is from genome assembly GCA_031308135.1 of Acheta domesticus. Lineage (NCBI taxonomy): Eukaryota > Metazoa > Arthropoda > Insecta > Orthoptera > Gryllidae > Acheta > Acheta domesticus. The sequence goes on from JAHLJT010004567.1 coordinate 174,228,636, forward strand.
CATTAATTTACTATTTTATATGATGTGTCTGACTGCAGGCAATAATTGTACATTCACTCTGCCTTGTGCCTCGGTGTTTTATCAAAAATGTTTCCTTCAGTTTGGACTCGTAGTATTATGTACTGTTCATCATATTTGCCTTACCACCATTAAACTAATACTGTGCTTGTACTACCTTCAAAAACGACAAAGTGAACACTGTTTTACAGATCAACGACGCATGGATTCATATTTTATTTCTGATGCTGTCATTTCTGTGGACTGAGGCACAGAGCTCATGGTAATAAAAAACGCACGGTCTATGTGTCATGTGTTGCAGTGACATCACTGGTTTCAAATTCGGAAGACACGTTTCAAAAATGGATAGCTTTACCAAGAGCTTGATTTCTGGCGGAACGCGAAGGTAACTCGCGAACTAAACTAAGAAAATGAAAAGACAAACACTTGGCAACTTCTATTTTTAGTTCTACCAACTTTCGTAAACTCAAAATTAAATTATTTTCCACTTAATTATATCATTTCTACGAACGTAATAAAACTATTTGTAAAAACTGTACACTATCATTATAACTTTTAATTGACTTTTATTTTCTATAATATAATTACATTCACTTAGAGCCGGTGCTATCACTGTTACAAATTGTTGTTAAGTATGAATACAATTTAACAATTATTAAATATATAACCATTTCTGTTTAAATAATAAATAATTTGGTGCGGGTTCTGAGATCTAATTTTGATTTTATAAATGAAGCTCTGGTTTTACCGGACTTTAATCCTGCGCCCGCCGTCGATGTTCCTCACTCGCGAAATAAACAGAGGCGGCGAGCTCCGCCGCGCCTTGGAGCCGAGCCCCGCCGGAGCCGGAGAGGCGGAGGCGGAGGCGGCGGAGGCCCGCGGAGGGTAGGGCCATCGCTCGCTCAAGGACCCGCGGCGGCTTCGCGGATCGCGCGCCGTTCGTCCGTCACGACGTTGCTGCCTGATCGATAGAACTTTCGTATCTCGAACTTCTACAGTTGATATGCCTCGATAATTCGAATTGGCCGAGCCTTGGTATCTCGAACTTCTACAATTGATATGCCTCGATAATTCGAATTGGCCGAGCCTTGGTATTTCGAACTTCTACAATTGATGTGCCTCGATAATTCGAATTCGTCGATATCTCGAACTTGTATTATCCGAGTTTGTATTATCATCCGAACTTGTATTATCCGCGTCGAATGTTTTATTTTGTATTTTCTTGACCTTCCGTAAAAATTTGTGACGACGATTCCAGCTTCATGAAGTTGAAATATCCGTTATCTGGATCTTTTTTCTGATATTTTTTCGCTGTATCTGAACAATAATATAGAAAACGTACTTTATATTGTAATATATCGAGAAAATGTATAGTGATTTTTGAATAGCTCATGGCTTTTAAAAACACTCAGATTTCAGTGATTCAATCATATTTGTCTTTGTATTAAATTTAGTTTAAACATATACTTTTCAGACGCCTTGTGCGAAACACGGTTTCTCATGCTCGTTTTCCGTACGCGAAACAGCTAATTTTTTTCAGTGTGTGAAACATCGCCAAACGTGTGCGAAACATCTGTAACGATTCCCAATTTTCTTTAGTCTTGACGACGTCTTTGTTTATTATTTACAAACAATAGTGTTACGACACTGACTGGAATTCATTTACTTTTGTGCAAGTAAGGTATTTCTAGTTATTTGAGATTTTATTTGACGCAATGCGTTTCGATTCCAGCGTGTTAAAAAATAGTATACGCAACACGGGTACCAAGTGATTCCCACTCCCGACAAATTCGACTCGTGCGTGAATCACCTGTTTCGTGCCCTTGTAAGGTAAACTACAACTACTATACTGTGGTTAATTTCATTAACTTGCATCTCTCGAAAGCACGACAAGCTTCGCTGAGCATTTTTCTTCATACAATTTTTTTTAAGTATCTTCATTTTTTAGAACGATTCTTTCTTCATTTCTCGATGTTTTTGACCTCGTACAAACGTTACGTGTTGCGATTCACTATCTTCGAGCGAGAACAGAAGGGTGTAAAAAGATGCACGGAAGATAAAGAGTTTGCCTTTTATGATCGAAGACCAAACAACCTCTGTCGCATCTTAAATGCTGATCTGACCTTCTGGCCCTTGACACGAAATGCTGGATATCTAGATGTGGATTTCAAAAGCGCATTACATAAAAGCGTTACGAGCAAAAGATGCGGGATAAGATGAGATCAGAGATGTGCGAGAAATGCATCGAAATCCGAAGTGAAACCACATATTTTTTGCTTTCGGTGAATGTGGAGTGAAAATCTGCGATTTGTATCTCCGAACTGACCTCGCGAAGCCGACCTAAACTTTCATTTGTGGCTTTGAAATGTGGATTCTTATTGTAACAAGTGAGTTGCGTGCAAGTAGAATATACAAATGAATATGTGAAGTTAATCGTCCTTTTTACACTAAGCGAATAGATTTTTATAATGAACTGTATTCCTTCTTATTTTTGTTTTTTATGTTGTATTCATTTTCATCAATTCTGAGACGTTTCTAACCTCATCATTCTGTTTCGCTTGTTAACGTGAATTGAAAATAAATCGTAAAAATTGAAACATCGGTCCGCTGAATATGAGGGAACTAGAAAATAATTATTATTAGAAGAGCCTGCATTTATTGCTGTATCACATATGCAACTCGAAGTTCTGATGATAATCATCCATAACGTATTTGGAAGAAAGCCATTTGCAAATGGCGATTTCCAACGCAGTATGCGCCAGAAGCTTTTCCTGCCCTCGCGACCTTCCGACTATGGCCCATTAAACTCTTCACCCAATCAGGCTTCTTCCATTACCACGAGAAGACAATAAAACATACACGTAAATGGCTTTTATGGCTAATAAAAATCCGTCTCGCTTACGTAAACGCTTTAGAGCTTCGTAGGTAGAAGACGCGAAGTCCAACCACCCATCCCTCCCCCCGCCCTCCCTCCATCGGTCCACTCTTCCACGAAATTAGGGGAAAGTTCAGGTTGGGAAATAAAGCTCACGGCGCTGCGGACGTGGTCCATTTCAATCACGCAACCGCCGCCTGAAGCGTGAACGCGCTACTCAACCACCGAACCACTGGGCTGGAACTTTGTATCACAGGAGAGGGACTGGCGGATCTTCTGTACCGAATGTTTTAAGTTAAACTGGAAACACAATAGAACCATAGGTTTTCTTATTACATTTAAATATTTGTGCAAACTAAATTCAACTTCTAGTAGTCTACGTCTAGTGTCTTTCGATATTTAAGGAAGACAGCATTTTTATTTAGGGTATTTACGTGTGTTATGTGAAGATAACAGCTGGAGACAGAGTCTTTATGAGGCATTAATTGAACTATTTGACTGTCACATTTCATGGACAACAGATGACAGGAGACAAACATTATAGTATTTAGAAATCTTTGATTTATAAGGTTTCCGTGTTTTACACCCGCGCCCTTCAAATGATGATTCAGAGTTTGAAATGGGTAATACGATGGCTTGTCTTTCTTCCGTGTCATTATCACACGTTGAACGCGTGGCTACCTAAGCGGAATTCGCGCTCCTAACCTTAACAAAGAGTGATGGGCGTTCCAGCCGCGCGCGTTGTTGATGGTGTGCGCCCGCGAAAGTATAATGCAGCTGCCTCGTCACAACGATTCTCTATCTTCGTAGTTATCTCGGGGTTTCAGTGGCAATTCCTCCAAAAATGAGATTTCCGGTTCAAAATGTAGGTGACTTGGCAACAATAATCAAATTATTACTGCTTCCTCACAGTAACCGACTCCGCCCAGCATCAATATACCGAGTTCAAAATGCAAATGACTGCTGGGGGTGGTTATCCATTCACACAGTTTCCTCTCTGTACCAACGCGTTTTTATTAAGCCGAGTTCACGAGGACTGTTTCGATGATTGCAGATGACTGTGAGGTTTTCAATTCTTAGGTGACAGGAACTCAGCGGCCGCGCTTTAGAATACAGGTCACTGTGCGAAACGGTCATCATTTCATTTAGTCTCTTGAATGATCCCACTCACTTTGGATCTAGGCCCTATACCGAATTCAAAAGGATGGTATCATCGCAGTGATGATCAATTCTTCAAACATCCTTCGCGGTAGCGATGTAGCCCTTCCTGTCGGTTGAGAACGGACAGCTAAAATATATTAAGGTCCCTGATCGGAGCATTTACCACAATTCTTGTAGTTACGGCTCTGAAGCACGGCCGTTCCGGCCCACCCGACCCATCCACTCCACACCAGCCTGCCTTCGCCCTTGTTCTGCGCGACTTTGTCTTTCCTCGTCCCCGCCTTCGACCCGCCCCCGCCTCCGCCCCCGCCCCCGCCCCCGCCTCCGCTCCCGCCCCTGCTTCGCCTGAGCGGGTCAGAAGGGTTCCGCGGTCGCTGTCCGGAACGCCTCCTGTTCTTTCGCAACCTCTCGCGGGACGCGGCCGCAAATTAGGGCGATTATGGGCCTTTTTTTCTCCCGCCGGAGCTCAGGAATGTTCTTGCGCAAGCGCCTCCCCTCCCCTCCCCTCCCCTCCCCTCCCCCTCCCACCCATCCGCGCGGGCGTGCGATACGCATCGGCAGTGAGCTGCCTCGGCGGCGCGGCGCGGCGCGGCGCGGCGGTGGGGGAGGGAAGGAAGCGCGAGAAGGCACCGCCCCTTCTCCGCCAGCAGGTTGAACATCCGGGTGAAGAGCGCCTTCCGAGAGATGAATAATTTCTGTTACGTTGCGTAACGAGGTTTTCCTTTCTTGGAGAGATTAATTGAATTAAACCTCGATTATTCGATTTCCATTTCGGTGCACTGTGGAAATACCCATCGTTAATTTCTCATAAGATATACGGGCCTGTTAATCAATTCCAGTGTATCTGTTTTCGATGTTATTAGTAATATATATTTGATTATGACATTTCGTTTATTTATTTGAAAACAGATGTATAACGATAAATTATTAGCTTTTCTTCCAATGTGCCTTTTGCTTATTTCAGGAAATATTCACTTCCATTGCTTTCTATGAATTTTATTAATGAAACTCCCTGAATACATTTGGCAGCATTCCCATTCTTATCAGTTTAACGTAATGTGACATTTCCCCTAGGTGCATAACTTGCAATGGCATGATAGATTATTGCCACTGCAATCCACAGAGATTGTTGAATACTTTCGAGGCTTAAAAAGGAAACAATTAAATATCAGAAACAAAAGAAGCACGAAGTCTGCGTTTGCCTACAGTAGTAGTTAAGAGTTGGACAAACAGAAGCAGAAAAGCCAATTGTGGCGTGCGGCGCCAGTGACAATGGCACTATCCCAGCGGCGGCGCTGCTTCCACTGCCCGCCGCTGCCGCCCCACCGCGCAGCCATTGTTCTGGATTACGAAACAGCTCGCGCGCACCATGCGCAGGCATCCAGCGCAGGCCGCGGCCAGGCCTGCGCGTCCGTGCCCCGCTCTGCCCCGCCCCGCTCCGTACGGGTCCGTCCTGCCATTCCTCTCCCCGCCCCGTGCCACTCCGTCCTGTCTCGCCCCGCTCCGTCCCATCGCGCCCCTTATCGCCCCGTTTCCCTTAACCCCGCTTCGAGCCGCCCGCTACCTCTCACTCAGCACTGCTCCGCTCCTCCCCTCCTCGTCCGACATCGCCCGGTTTCCTCTTGCTCAGTCCTTTGCTCTTCGTCTCGCCCCGCCTCGCTCCTCCCCGCTTTACTCTGCTTCACTCTGCACCGCCCCGCTCCCTCAATCCGCTTCATCCGGACCCGCCACGCTCTTCTCCCTCTCGCTCCCCACTCCTCCAGTCTGCGCCTCGCCTCACTCCGCAACGCCACTCTTCGTCTTGCTTTCGTTCGTCTCGCCTCATCGCACTCCGCCCGCCCTGCCTTAATCCCTTCCTCCACGTACCCCCTCCTTCCACGTCCGTCCACTCCCTCCTTCTGTCATCTTAACTCCGCTCTTCCCCGCTTTGTCTCGTTCCTCCTCCTCCCACACTCCTCCATTTCTCGCTCTGCTCCACCCCGCTTCGCCCCATCTGGTCCGTTCCTCCCCGTCCCGCTTCATCAAGCCTCACGTTTCCCCTCCATTCCCAACACTGCCCCGCCCCGCCCCGCCCCGCCCCGCCCCGCCCCGCCCGCCCCGCTCCGCTCCGCTGCGCCGCGCACGCCCAAACACTGTGACACTCGCTGCACTGCTTGTGTACTTGCTTGCTGCCTGCGTTGCTCGGTTGATTGCTTACTCGCGCGTTGGAGTCTCTCGAACCGCTTCGTCAGGCCGTTCGATCGCCCATCCCCCGTCCGCGAGCGCCGGTGGCTACGCGATTTCTTATGCAGTTGCACGTTTTCTGGCGTATATTAACAAACTGACTTGTTCTTTTATCTCGGTGAATAAATCGAGTTGCTTCTATTCGTCTCCGCTCATCACTCCTTTCACACATACAACATTCATTCCTTCGGGAATCAAGAATAGGTTTAATTCCACTCTCGCATTTTACCTCTTCGGTGTCTAATTTGCCCGTCAATCCAGTTTCCTCTGTGTCTCGTGCGTTGTTAACTCGTAACGATCTCTTTTACTGTCTTGCGGCGCAACATCGTGACAAACTAGCAATTTGTTTTTTGTCGTATCGTGATTTATTTCGGGTAACGCACGAAGCCAGTAAATCAGCAGTTGTCTTTAGAAATGCTTAGGAAAGTAATTTGCTAGGTGGTTGATTATTTATTACTAGAATATATGCTCACGTGGCATTCCGTAAGGATGCAAACGTCTTGCTTCTGAAGTATGTTTAATTGTCCATTACGTGGTTCTAATTTATGCCTTCATTATTTTTATAATTTATGTTTAATAATAAACTTAAATAATTGAAAGAATGTTTTGTACTATAGAAGTTTTTGCTGACGCAATCTATTATTAGATCGATCATTAAGCAATTTATAAATGTACACCCTGTGAGAACACATGCTTGGAAGTTTATTGAGGAAATCCCTCCAGTACATTCAATGCCACTTTGTTTGCTCAAGTTCTCAGATACTGCAGAAATAAATCCGTCCACAACATTTTGTTTTGTTGAATAAAATTTACAATGCGCAGAATTACAATTGTAATTGAAATTCTTCTTATCGATTGCGTGTGAAGAACGGATTCTTCTCTTGAAAGTAGGTCACCAAAAATAGTATACACTCATCTCCGTGGTGTAGAATGATCTAAGAAGCATCTTCACATGAATCAAACGACTCACTGTTTCTGGAAATTCTTCTCGCTTGAACGTTACAAGTGGCATTCTCCAGGCGCCGCTTCCGGCGGGCGGGTCGCAGGGCAACTGCGCGGGGCGTTCCTGGAATCGTGGTGCTTCGGCGCGGAAGCCCACGCCTCTGGTTTGGGTCGGTTTTGCATAATGGCGGCGCGGCGCGGTTGCGCCCTCGGGCTGCCGGCGGAGCGGAGTGTGCGATGGCGGGGTATCGGTGGTTTTATGGCTACCTAGAGGCTTCCTCCGTTGCCACCCAAAGGGATGGCTATGGTTGGGATTGAGGGGAAAAGGGGACCTAAATATTCTTGTGTTCACTCTTTAAAGTGGGCGTTTCTGTTCTGTTAATTATGAGGAAAGTTGTGGCTTATCGGACTCGTTTGGTCAGAATGTGCAGATATGACGTGCAGAACATGGCTAATACTTTAAGACAGTTAACGATCTCTGTTCACCAATGGACACAACAATGGCTATGGAACTGACAATGATTACATTTTGTATACAAAATTAAGACTATCTACATCGGCAGAACGGAAGTTCATTGTACTCGCTTTATTACTTTACAGAAATTGCTACTTCAATAGATCAATTTTTGTGGTTTCCTTGATTAATTCCAGGCGGATACAAGAGCAGTTTTTTAAAACAGCGGACCAAGGACTGTGTGAGATCCTTCGTTCTCATGGTCTTAATTTAGAAATCTACATTAAATGTTCATTATCGTTCAAGATTAAAAGTTAATTGCAAGAGTTGGTAATGAAACCTTCATGAAGGTATTCCCAAGTGTTTATAAATATATTTTAGCACTCGTTTCATGATGTTAGGTCTAGATTTTTTATTTAAATTGTGGTCAATAAATTTAAATGTAATGGTGCTCCTAGCAAATTTGGCTTTAACATTATTTAAAGAAAGTACGAAAGAACTCAATGTGTTTTTGTAAGTTTTGTAAGTTTTTATTCAAATCGGTAATGATGAGTACCATGAGAAAATGCCTTTTTGAACGTTAACAGTCACTGCTAAAGAAATGTGGATTCCGAAATCGCATGAACTTGCTTTCGTCAGATTTCTCAAAAAATCCACATGTTTGCGGGCATTCTATTCAGTTATTGACAAAAAAATACGAGAAGATGGAATGGAACATTAGGCCCCACAGATTTTTCTTTTCATGAGTCATGTAAATTCAATTTTATTCTTCAATTTTTTTCTTGCTTTTTCTTTTTTGTCTTTGAAAGCGGCGAACGCCGCGAGCAGGAAGTCGTCTCTCGTATTCCGGCCCCTCTGCTTGCTTGCACGGCGCTGGCGCGGGGCGTCGCGGCCGTTTATGCACTCTCGGCTGTTGCGCCAACCACTTTGGCCTCTGTGGCCCAACGCTGCCCCGCCCCGCCACGCCACGCCACGCCACGCCCCGGGCAGACCTCAGCGCTACCCTTTCCTCAAACGGCCTCTCAAGCATTGGCCCCTGGACTTCCTGCGTGATTGTGGTGAATGATATTGCCTTTTTGCTTGGCAGGGTAAAGATAAAAGGATCGATTTATTCTGCAAGTAGTCATTTGCAGAAGTAATACAAAAAAAATTAACGAAAGAGTTGTGTTTTGCTCCAAAAATTAGTGTCAAGATTCTGGATTCTGATAGTAATACACATTGGGGGGGGGGAGTTCTGATTCCGAAAACAATGCTTTTTTTAAATGTCTAGCAGTGAACACACTAGCTCACTGCTAAACCGAATACAAGATTATCTTCCACTGAATACTTCTGGATCGATTTGGCTGAACCCAAGGCCAAATTACTTGGCTTGAATTACTAAATATTGTTGAATTCAGAGATTTTTCTTATAAAATAATTCTTAGTAATGACATATTCTTTAAATTAAATACCCTTGTTAACAGAGAGGCATACAATGTCTTGAATTCTATTAAAAAAGTGTAACTCACAGTATTTTGCCTTCGTACACATGTGGTTAGAAAGGGAAGGGGTCAGGTGTTCACATGCGAGGGTTCTTGCAAAAGTAAGCTACATATGTTCTCTTACAAAAAAATTGGACATTGAGTGTCATTTCCAAATATAATTAATTTGAAACGACTTTGAGGAATGAAACTCATTCGTATTGGTGTATTGCCGATTCATATTGGTGTATTTCGGAGGTATTGTCCTTTTGAGAATGATCGTGAAGCTTAATTGTACAGAATGTCGAGGAAACATTCATGTGATCCATAGAAGATAAAGCTTGCGCGAAACCTCTCAAATCATTCTGCGTAATCGAGTGAAGTTTGCTTGTGATTTCTGCGGAAATGGAGGCAACCCTGTTATTTGTCCGTACAATTTGATTCTGTGCCGTAATGCTGTTTGATACTGACATTTCCAAAGATAATCTGGGATTCATTTTCAGAGCCAAAGGTTTACATTTACGCCTAGTCATGAAGCTTAGTGAATTTCTCTTTAGACAGACAGAATCCATCAGTTGCGAGTTGTTAAATTCATTAACCACGAATTAGTTGCGAGAGTCAAATACAAGATTTGTTGTAAAGAATATTTTTCAATTGACAGAGTGACAACAGTCGGAAATCATTGATTTTTAGTTGACTTTGTTACGTAGCATGTGCTAAAGTTTAACGAGGCTAAAATCCCTAAATGCGTGTTCTTTTTTTCTTGTTTTATTAATGAACAAGATGACTCAAGATTCATAGAAATCTTGTTACTATTTATAACATCTAAAACATGATATATTATTTTCAGGAAACAAATGAATTTTAATCTACGAGAGAGATTCGGAATTGTCAAATTAAGACTTTGGTAGTAGTTCATGTAAAAACACCTTTTGATCATTCATACAACAGTATATTTTCCTTTGAGAGCTTGAAAATGTGGTTTTCCGAAAGAGAGAGAACATATCATGCCCAGTATACTGGAGATATATTTTAGCCGTTATTAAATTTTAAGAAAATATTTTATTGCGCCAATGTTTTGACAATGTATTCTATCTTTTCCAGAGCTGTGAAGATTGACATTGTTATTACATTCTGTACAATTCTAATCCTAATCTCGTAGGATCGTAATAAATTGGTGGGAAAAGTCTGAAAAATGGTAACGTACAAAAACTAGTATCACTGAATTTATCTTCCGAAAGTGTTCGCGATTGTCGAGTATGGATTCTTGATGTTGCGGGGCTGATTTGCTTTTACTTTGTTCTATGTTCATGAGCCTACACTACTTGCAGTGTACTCGAGGCTGCGAGGAAGAGGCTCCGGTCGCCCTTGGACAGGTATGCACGCACGGATACGCACTCGGCCGGCGTTAACGGCCTCTGTAATGCAAGAGGTTGAGGGCGTGGCGAGGATCTCATTAGTGGCCGCATGTTGTAGCCGGCGCCCCGGGGCACTCTTGACTCAACGCTGGCGTTCTCGGAAACAGACGCCGGCGAGAGGTGGCCAGTTTGTCCCGCGTTAAGGGAGACAATGGAGCAGGTAGATGCAAGTAAAAGGCCTTGATCTTTCTTTAGAATTCGGCCATAATTCCCCCCTTCTGTAGACCTGACGAAATTTTTCGGGCTGGAAATGAACTAGCGAACACGGCTTACCGAAATATACTCGTGTTGAGGATGAATACAAAAGTGACAGCGTTTGGTGCTCTGTTTAGAAATCCGTGCCGTAAGGTACACGGAGGAATGCCAGTAAAATTTTACAAGTCTGTGCATACAGAAAGGGGCCTCTCGGGAGAGGAAGGCTCTTTGTTCGTCTTTCGCCCGAGGCCCTCGGTACTTATAACGCACGGGCAGGTGTTGCTGTGCAGCGGCAGGGATGCCGCCTTTTCACACTGCAGGTGGGTGAGCATTGCTCTGGCTCACGACACGCACTCCAATTCGTGTACTATTGTCATAATATTTAAATAGCAAGCGGTGAGATTGACTGGAGAAAAGAATACATCCTTGAAGCTTTCCTTGTTTGTTTCTCGGTCTTGTTTCGGTGTTTCAAATGGACTCCTCAACATTTACGAAGCATATATGATGTGCATAACAATATGATCTGGTTGTTGAGTCGTCGTTATTGGAAGACTGATAAATCGAAAGGATTTTACCTATTTGTGTCGTTTTTTTGTTTGTTACTTGTCGGCCTGAAGACCTTTATTTTGGACCTTATTCAGGATTGTAAGGATTGATCAAAACAATTAGTGAATGTAATGAATTACGTGGTGGCTGCTGAGATCGTGGGGTAATCCTTCGTACGGAGGGATAAGGATACTTATACATATGGGTAAGTCAAGTAATCTAAACCACAAACGTCTGTGTTAATAATTTATTAAAATATTGAAGTCCAAAATAAATTGGTACGGTAATTCAAATTTCATTCATAATTGGTAGATCTCCAGTCAAGTCCAAATAGAATGGAATACTCTCATGTAAATGAACTAGTTTAACAGACGACACCGTCCTACAAAAAATAAAGCTGATTCTCCTACCACAAAACTTTTGAGGCCTCATGACAGCCAGAGTGTCGCTGAAAGTGGAAGGGATGCCAGAGGTAGTTCATACAATTGCCAAGTCACCGCGACTCAAGAATGAATTTCCTAACGCTGGTTGCTATTTAATATAAAGAGTATTAGTATTAATTTGTAAAAGTATAATAGCACGAACAATTTACTCACGGCAAAATCTGAAATTTCCGATACTTCCCAAAGTATATTGTGATTTTTCTAACTTTGCCCCTGAAGGTTCGTCTTCAGGATGGAATATGTCACGGTATTTCGCGACGTTCTCAGTCGAGCCGCCAGGTATCGCGTGATTGTGACCGTGTCAAGCAGTGCTTGCGATCATGCGACTTCTAGCGGCACAACGGAGAAAGACGCGAAATGCCGTGTGATGTTCCATCGTGGCCACAGGGGCTTGAGGGGCAGAGTTAGAAAAATCGCACTATAGTGTGATTCATTGTGCAATGAGCTAGCGACCGCAAAGCTCCAGCAGAAACCTAAGCGCTGTCGGTTGCGTTCGAGAGCCAGGAAGGCGCGTGGCCGGCGGGTCGGCGCCGTGCTTCTGCCTCGCCGTGCTCTCAGCCGCGGGAAGGCGAGCGTGCTCCACGCGAGATGCGATCTGGGCGCGAGGGGAATCCCCGTGACGCGACGAGAGGAGCGGGCGCCTGTTTGCTTTTCCTGCTCACCCCCGGCCGCGAGAAAGGATGGAAAATACGCGGAGATGCTGGTAATCTCTCAAAGATAATAAAAGAATGGAAAAAATAAAGAAGTAATTTTCTTCTCGGATTTTTCAAGAAATACTCGCAAAAGCTGGTGATCGGATCGGTGATCGGAAAGTAGGTAGTTTTGATGACAAGATTTTAATAGAAATGTGAAAATTCAATAACTTTAGCTGGTTTTCATTAAGAATCGTTTTTATTGTATTGTAAGGCTGGTGATGATGTAATATTATTTTATTTTAGACAGAACATTTTATTACCTGAAACTGAATACATCTTTACTTTAAGTCTCGTCAACTTTTTAAAATTAAATTTCGCAATTTAAGTAATGCTTCCGTTTCGAAAAATCAGTCAATCACTTCATCACTACCTGACTACTGAGAAATATTCCATTTACTCGCCAAATTTTCTATTTGTTAATTCGAAGAAAAACAGCAATAACAATAATGGTTTCTGCTTCGTCAGTGCATTTACGGGGGTATATGTGTTCGTAAGCGCGACGGATGATGCACGTGATTATAAAATCCAAAGAGTTTATATCGTGTTTACACAAAAAAGCACTACATCTTAAAATTCTTCATTTTTTATTTTTTCATTTTGGCATATTTTTAGAAGCTATGCCTATTTTTATTATCTACTAAAAATGTCGTAAATGTGTTTCATCAGAGATATACAGAAAAAAATTGTCAATGGCACGAAATAAAGATCAATTTAAAAAATTAAATTTAGGTTAAAATCGTATTTCTTCGTAATTACAATTTTTCTCATGTCATTTTTTATTTTGCAGCGACGGTATTTTGATGATATAGTGTATTGTGTACAGGATACAATGCGTACAAACTTATGACATAAACAAAATGTATATTTATTGCTACTAAGCGAAACGTTTCAAATGCTCTTCCTCCATATTTATTTATTTAGTTGAAAAGATCTTTCCCGCCTGCTTTAAACGACGTTCCAAAGAGCCTATGCTACGTTGCAATTGAAGTCCCTAGATACAGAGAGTAGCGCAACCGCCGGCATTTGATATCCTCTCACTCAATAGACTCGCCAGGCAGCATTCAGAAGCTGAAGGAAAATTATAACAATTGGTGACGTTAGGAAGATTTTTAAGATTATTAATGTTGATCTGAGATAGATCCATGTTTCTCAACACACAGAATATCTTACAGTTCCAATTCTTTTAACAACTTGATATAAAATGGCGAGATCGGTGGAACAATGGAATGCTCTACTCTTTGTATTTAGGGACTCTATGGTCCGATTAAAATAAGTTGGTGACTGACAGTCGCGAATGGAAGGGAGCAACGTTGACAGGTTATGTACCACTGAGTACGTGTTCTCGGGACACAAAAATAAACACTTGAAATAAATAATTATTAAAGTAACCAAATCATACACTCGTATGAACCTACAGCTTCAGAAACACAACTGTCAATCGCCAACTTATTTTAATCGAACCTTAGTTGCAATGCGCCCGCAGCGACCTGGCACGGCGGTGGCGGCGCAGTGTCACGGTCGAGGCCCGTTGGACGGTGCGGGTGGGCGTTGGGCGGGGCGTGGGCGGAGCGGGCGAGCAGCGCGCACGCGCGTGCGGGCGGGCGGGCGGCCGCCCGGCAATGGGCGTTGGGCGCGCCGCCCAGCCCTCACAATGGCCACTCTTTCGACCCGAATCTGGTCCAAGGTTGGCCCGCATCGGCCCCTCCCGCGCCCTGCCGCCGCCGGCCCCGCCCTCTCCCCCGCTGTGCCTTGGTTTCACTCGCCTGCCAGCCGTGCTGTTCACGGCGATGCTCTCTCAAATGGTTACCCTTTTGACAATAATCGTTGAAGCTTAGTCGCCTTGGCAGTCACGCAGTTCATATTAATGTTCTTAGAAATGTTTGCCCTTTTGACGATGATTTGAGGCTTAGTTGTGAAGAATTGAAAGAAAAATACGTTTTGTTTTCGTTTGTGTGCTCACAAAAGAGTAAAGCGTGTGCTAAACTTGTCAATTTTTTTCTCCGTTATCGAAGACATTTTTGCTTTAGCCAGTGATATTTGCTTGCAATGGAAACAACCCAGTTATTTTGCTTTATTATTTTGTTCTGTTTTGTAATACTTTTTGATATTGTCCTTTCCTGCGCTGTTTTCGCCGATGTGCGCACGTTCTTGAAAGAGCTGGTCTTAGATGCGGATTCTTTGCATTTCGTTTACGCCGTGCCGTCAATATTACACCTTAGTTGATTTCTTTCGCCTTTTTTTTCGTCAAATTTATCTTTAGTTAGCTGGGGAAAACATCCATCTCGATCTTCCAACGTAGATTCGTTTGCTTTTATTTTGGTTGCAGACTGGCACGAGATTTTTTATTGTTTAAGAGGAGAACGCAGGCCTTGTCTGACATATTTCAGCATTTCTGCTGCTTCTTTGAGTTTTTTTTTAAATCTACATTTCCTCTCATGCATGTTCATCCATGACTATAAACGACGTTTTATAATTATAATACACGCAAGTGGACATAACGCTGCAAAAGTGAACCCCGCTGGTGTTGCAATGGCATTAATATTCTCTGCTTTCTGCCCACGGAACAGTGTTTCATGATAAACGACATCTTTCGCTAAGCAAATCACGTCTTCTGGCGACAGGGAGGTAGGAAGACAATTTACACGACTTCTACTGTTTCCTTGCGTGCATCTCCATAGCAATACGAGCGTGGGATTTTTGTACTCGAGGGTGTCGAAAATGTGGAGTTTTATTTGCGCGTGCACTCCGATTGTACCCATGTCCAAGCTAATGATCGCTGAACATTCGAATTTTTCAGAGTTGAAATTTAGCATTTCAATTTATACGAATTCTGAAAGATGAATAAAATATATTGTTACATTTTACTCTGCGTGTTGAGAATAAAATTACGTGTTCTTTATCTCATTCAACGTTAAGTTGATTGAATATTTATTAAATCAGAACTTTGCTATCATAAATCAATATTTTCGAAACTTAAAAATCATTGAATCGAATGTTTCAACGTCTTTTGCTAGAACAGTCTGCGTGGGATAAAGTGAAAGTTACATTTTCGCATTCTTTCCTTTGTTTCTACTACACGCGTTGACAAAATTGGATGAAGTTAACTTAATCTTTGTTCAGCCCCTAGAAAGGTAGGAATTTAAGGAAAAAGGCGACGTTGAAAGGAAAAACTTTATGTAGCTGAGGTGTATTTGGGTCTGCGGTCAGTGCGGTGAAAGTTCCGAAACTTCGAATTCTGGTTTAGGTAGGCTTTACAAATTTTCCTGTTAAAAATAAATAGAAAGGAATTAGTGGATCCAAGTTAACAAACGCAGTTGATCATGGCGGATATATATTAGTAGATACAACAGACTCAGTATGATTTGGTCAACGTGATCTTTTGATAACATTATACCAGTTCTCTGACTGATAACGTAGAGCACAACAGGTTTTCACCGGCTTCTGATTGGTGAACTACCTCCTCGAGGCGGGTCTTCCCAGTATCTAAGATTACTACTTCCCCAGTGAGAGTGCAGGTAAGGAAAATTTTCTTTATCGATCAGTCAGCTTTCATGACATTTGCTAATGATAAACGTATCTGTTTTCGCTTTCTCTTTATTTGCTTGCCTAACTTAAATGAATATTGAAGAGTCGGCTCAGTTAGTTCACTGGATGTTTATATGACATTTTTTTGATCGCCTGTAATTCTTTTAAATTTTAGCAGAGCTCCCAACATTCGTATTTGCTTTGCTTTAAGTTATTGTAATCTGTAGGTAAGATGTTTGATTATCATGTAAATCATATTCTTGTTGAAATAGATCTTGCTTGTTTACTAAATGTGTGTCATAATAAAAACATGTATTTTGCCAACATTTATCACATTGGCGGCGATCTAGAGCCGGTCCAGATATTGTTCCCAGGGTTACGAACGAGATGTGATTTGCGTAGATCGCTGTCTTAATTAGGTTGAGCCAGCTCTAGACAGGTTTTATACAACTCTATTTACTACAACTTTTTCATGATTTACTACAATTAATATTTCCAAAAAATGTTCAGTAACACAATTATTATACAGAATTGAGTCGACATTTTAATAGAAAACACTCAAACATTCTAATTGCAAAAATGTAAATGCAATAAACTTATGGATGTTCAACGAAGCTGTCTACTTATAAAAATACTCATTCCGTTTACGGAAAAGACACATGAAGTGTCAAACGTAAAAAAGAGTGTGCTCGAATTTATTGTAACAGTCGATTTATTACGTTCGATTTAACCTCATGTGAGTGCTTATCGGACTTTATACTTTAACCCCAACTTTTTCCCCAAACGTATCCAGTTCACCGCGAGATCGGAGAACCAAAACCTAATACTACGGAGCTCTGCGAAATCGGAGAGCGAATTATTTTAGCATTGCATACTTTGGAATGTAGACCTATAATAATCAGAAACTTAATGTTGTTTTATGAAATTGCGCAGACCGAAAGCGGATCCTCGTCACTAACATCGATATTTCGTAGCGAAGTGTCAACTGAATCCTAAAACTATTATCTTAGAAGGCGCTAATTCTTTCTTTCTCTCTCTCTCTCTCTCTCTCTCTCTCTCTCTCTCTCTCTCTCTCTAGTGTGCGTGTGTGTGTGTAGTGAGGGGACTCTTCCTGAGATACGCCAAGGGATAGGAACTACAGCATCTACTCTTCGCAAATGGAAAGGATTGTAGCCTCTGCCCCCACCGACGGTGTGCAACCCTTTGCCTTGAGCGGAACCGCGCGATTGCGTCCTGTCCACGAACCTGACCTCCAACGCCGGGTTTCCGGGATCGCTGCCACTTTATCGCCGTTTGGATTTCGAACACTCTGTGCCTTGTGCACACGCTGATACCCGTCGCACCACGCCGCCGAGACTCAAACACCGATAGGCGACGCCGGACGCGCCTCGCCGCATACCTGGTGAGGAAGGTAAAGAAAGGCGTGTCCCTTGGAGAGACCGAGTGATAGCAGGGCCTGCCATGGATTCCAGAAACCTCGAAATTTCAAGTTCGCTTTTTCAGGGTTGGCTGTTGGGACAAGTACTGTTCCGCGCGGTTATTGGTAGCAACACTTTGGAACACAATACCAGCTTCTATTTCTTTATGTCAGATTATTTTCATACAGGTTAACTGATAAGGCAATATTTTGTACATTTTGAGAGGTACTATCTTTGTGGAATGTAATTGGCGAGTCGTAATTTGTGCTTATCTCGATTTTGCGAGGTTCATTGTCACTGGAACAAGTGTTGGTGGTGTACTGGAGCCAGATGTCTCGTTTAAGATTTTGAATTCAGTAATTTTTTTTCATCGAGCTTACCTCTTGAAAGTTAGTGTAGCTTTGGCAACTTCTTTAATAATATGAATTATTTTGAACAATTCCCTTTGTGAATTTCAATAAGTAATTTGCGCTTCTCATTCGACAATCCAATTACGCACACTTTACACGATTAATGGTCATACCAAAGCTTTATTTTTCTAATTATCTTTTTTAATATGTTTGATGCATCGTTTTCATTCTGCTCATAATTATCTCTCCCTGTTAGTTATCCTTCATTCTGTGTCAATCCGTTCTAAGTCAAGCTCTTAGCCTGCGTATATCCACCTTCGTCGTCTCCGGGCCGCGAGTGGTGGGTGTCCGTCGACGGCGCCTTCGGAGCGGAACGAAGGGGCGGGGCGGGGCGCGCCAGAAACGGCGAACGGCCTGGAAGGCGTAACGAGCGATGATTGTGGAGTAGAAAGGAGACGACCCTGACCCGCGAAAGCGAACAAGCGTCCCGCGCCCGCTTACTTGCAGGCTCAGGCTGTAGCAAACGCATTGGAACACGCTCTGCGCCAATGCACAGGTACATGCATTGAAGCACAGGCAGGCATACCTGTGCAGTGCATAGGCGTTGACTGTGGCCCTAGCTCGAAGGTAGTGGCTTAGACACAACAACTACCTCACTCCTCCATCGTATTTCATTGTTCATCGACGTACAAACTTCACTCCATTCTGTGTTTCTTTCATGAGGAAATCGGTGAATATTCTTGATGATATTCTAATTCGCAGGACAATGCATGTGCCTATGATATCACATCTGAGATAAAAAATTAATCTTGTGCAAAATTTCATCGTTATCAAAGTAAAATTCATCGGGGAAGGAAAAGCGATAAGATGCTAGCTAGGAAAGAAAAAGACGAACAAAAGTATAAAAAACAAATGAATCATAAAAGTTTCTTACTTCTTAAAATAATAGTAAAATTTAACGATAAATTTCCTTCCCACACGTCATGCATTGTTTTTTAATTAGATTTATTTTTTGGTTACATGAACTGCAAGGTCATTAGCGATCATATATGCAATACTTTACAATCCATCATATAATTTGATTGCTTTACTTCAAATTATTGTTATAACAATTACTGTTTTATTTGAAAATAAATTAATCAAAATGATGCGCAATCGTAACTTCATTAATATGTTGATTCCAGAATATACAAGAATCAAACTTCGGAACGAAAATCCATTCCTTTAGGGCATTTTAACAGGACTAACTCTGCGAACTACCCCCGTGGTATGTAGTTAAAATAAAGTGTTAAGTGCGAGAATGCATTGTCGCTTCAAATTGCTTTGTTAGGAGAAAAACAATGACGGCTTTAGTATTAAGAGAGAGAGCAGCTCTCGACTATTTACTAGGGATCATTATTTTGCCCAAAACCACAACTGTGAGTCGCCAGTAATGCGCTTAAACTCTTTCGGCTGTGCACGCTGAAATTCCTGGTCGCTCGGCATGACTATTTCGTCGAGTGTATTGTGAAACACGGGTCCTTGAGTGTGTATCCAGAGTGGGGAAAGCAATATTTTTGAAAATGCCTACTTACCGAAGTTGAAATGTAGTGAATAACTAAAATGGATATCCGGTACACATTTTTTTAATACCGGCATTTCGATGAACCTCTTTTGCTCGGAAGATGCGACACAAGCAAAACCGCGAGTTAAATGAACGGTCAGCCTCGGATTCCAAGTTCCTTACCTATCCTATTCTCAAACCTTTCTTACAAACACATTCACACTTATGTACATTACACTTCCACACATGCTGGGAGACCAGACAGGAGCTTAGAGCTTGTCCCAGCTGGGGCGGTCGCTGGTAGGAGATATTGATTCGGGAAAAGCCGATGGGCAGGTCGGCGCCGGATCTCGCCATTCACCGAGGGAAGATCACTGCCTACTCCCGCCATAAGATACTCCCGCCATACACATACGGGATCAATAATCTTAGCCGTTGGCGCGCTCAGAATCACCTATCAATCATTTGTCTGGGATTAGAAATCCGGTCCAAGCAGTGAAAGGCGAGCGTTCTCACCCCCCCCCCTTTACTATGGATGCGAAATCAACCAAAAGAAACAATGTTTCGAAATATGCTCAAAATTATATCATCGACCCATAACCACCGATATTTTTAAACATCGAGGTTTTTAAAACTGGATTAGTAACCACTGAAGTTTCTCGTTGGGATATTTAATTTTCTTTATTGACGGGAATTCGATTTTATTTCCTTTTCACCGTTGGTCAATTTAAGGATATATTAATATTATTATAGATTTTGTTAAGAATTTTTCATTTAAAAAGTATCAGTAAAAACATCGAACACCCACCATTGATGTTAAAATAATATCGGCTTCAGAAAATCGCTGTTAAATCGATCTTTGTATAAAAAATCGCTGTTTTGAAAACATCGATATCGGTGTCGCACGGTGGCGGATTCAGGAGAAGGGCCATGGGGGCCATGCCCCCCTCCCAGCGCCTAAGTTCACGTTTGTTACCTTTTTTTTATTTGGCAAAATTTATTTAAATATTTATTTCAATTATTTATTAGAATTATGTAATTATTAAAAAATAGTGTAGAGTATCATGTATACACGACAAATATAATATACTTTAATAACAAATATTTATTATTTAACAATAATCAATGATGGCCCCCTCGAAAACGATCGGCTGGATCCGCCCCTGGTGTCGCGTCCCTACTGCATACCACACTCC
This sequence comes from Acheta domesticus, assembly GCA_031308135.1. Classification (NCBI taxonomy): domain Eukaryota; kingdom Metazoa; phylum Arthropoda; class Insecta; order Orthoptera; family Gryllidae; genus Acheta; species Acheta domesticus. The sequence goes on from JAHLJT010004567.1 coordinate 174,249,098, forward strand.
GGTAGAGCTGTGTGTCGTGGATGTAGGGAGAGTTGCGGCGTCTCACACGTTCTCGAGCGGCGCGGGCGCCACTGGCGACGCGACGCGACGCGACGCGGCGCGGAGCGGCGGTGCGTCAGAGCGCTTTTTTATCACGCGCCAGACAGCGTTACAGCGCGTCTACTTGGCGGCGATAACGCGAGATATGGCGGCGGCGGCGGTGAGCTCCCTTTATGCAAATCATCAGCGCTGCCGCCTCCGCCACCGCCACCCTGCCCCCCACCCCTTCCTCCGGCGCGCGCTTGTGCTGCCTCTCGTCGTTTTCGTTGGCGGTTGTTGCTTTCGTCGCTTTTCACTCTCGGGGCTTTCTTCGTGTTTGCGTTTTAAGATGTTTCGTGTTTGCGTTGTTCGTATGTCCTCGTAGCTATCCTCTCTCTTTCAGCTTTCGATTTTGTTCAGTTTCATTTTACGCGACAGTTGACCAATTGCAACTAAATTATTATTACACTATTTTTACACAAAATTAAATGTATGGGAAATCTTAGTACGTTTCACTGAAAGAAGCGGTTATCTATATTGTTCAATGAATGAAATCAAACGAGGTAGAGTATTACTCTGTAACTTTTCTGTAAGTCATCGCTCTGTTTGTAATATATGATTTGTTTTTCCCCATTAGACATTTAGTAGCCAGCTTTCATAATTGATTGGAATTGTTTACTACCCATTAGTGATTAATAACCCGGTCAGATAAGCCGAGGCATTCTACTTTAGGCTGCTGTGGGACTGTTTTATCGCGTTTCTCTTTGCGTGGGTGCAACCTTACCCCTTATCGTGCATTTGTGCAGATTATTACGTATTTAAAATCATCGGTTGCATTTCAAAATATTATGGCTCATGTTATTTGGAAATGTCTGAATGTAGGTTCTTCAGATTGTGAGTAACATGTGGTAATGATTACGCCGATGGATAACTGCGCAGTTTGACGTTATTCTCCCCACTGTGCATATTTTCAACTTCCACCTCAAACAATTCTTTCGAAAGCTGTCACCTACTATTTCTTGAAGTGCTTACCCTCCCACCCCATTCTCTTATATATCTTTCATTACCTTGTTTTTTCAATCGGATGAGTGACCGAGAGAAAATCTTCAAAGAGCACTATTTTTTGAAGCGTCTACGCCATATGCAACGGCAGCAACCGAATAAATATGAATGAATGATCCGCTATTCCGTGTACAGGAACAGATTAATTTCTTGAGGAACTCTAAGCGTGATCAAGCCGTGTGTCCCCTTAGCAATATTGAAATAGTAATCACATATCCTTCGCAAAATGTTTTTTTTTCTATATTTATAAATTAATATGAACTTTTATTAAAATCATAATTGAAACCCTTGCTATCCATTAATTCACTCCAAGGCTTGTCAGTTGCTGCTTAAACACTTCTGTCTCGCGATCCGCAAGCGCACACGCACACGTGCACACACGCACGCACGCGCGCGATTGGTTGGTTGCAAGCAACGAGTATCTAATACGTTGAGCGATAAAGAGTGTACCCTCCTTAAGTCATATATTTTTGAAGCTGACGTTAAATAAATGAAAATTAATTTAATTTTCATCCATTTGACATGTACCTACCTTAACTTTTTTACAGTTGCTTCCTTAGACGTTCACTTGACATTACTTCCTTAATTAGCCGTACTCGAAAAAAATATTAATATTGTTGGGTTGTCCCGAAAATACGGCAATCTCTGTGACTTTGCAGGCGCCTACGTAACGTTGGTACTTTCTGAAATGTTTAGTACCTTAGCGTTACCTCCTTAAACTCTGAGTATCCTTAAACAGACAAAACCTTAAAAACATGTTCGTTGTTTTATTACTCCGAAAGTACGCCGACACCTCCCACTAACATCACCGTAGTGGCAAGGCACTGGCGCTCATCTCAAAATCCGAGGTGTCGTCTGTTTTACGTTCTCCCTTAAATCTTAACTTCTTGTAGGTTACGACCTTTAACCATCTTTCTTTAAACAACCAAAATCGAAAAAAGACAAAAAAAATAGCATTGTTGTACTGCTCAGCAAATCCTCCAGGCGGACACTTCCCACCACCGCACTCAGCGCAGCGGCGCCCACTCCAATCTCATCCCATAATCTGTGCCGTCGCCTGCTTTACGTTCTTCCTTAAATCTCAACTTCGTTTAGGTTACGACCTTTAACCATTATTCCTTTAAAGTATCCCAAAAGAAATAAAAAAAGGAAAGCAAAGAAAACATGGCATTGTTGTACTGTTCGGAAAATCCGTGAAGCAGCCACCTCCCACCACCCACCTCGCTCCAGCGCAGCGGCGCCCACTCAAAAATAGGCGGCGGCGGCGGCACGCGGCGCGCGCGGCGTGCGCATGCGCGATCAGGTGTTGACGCTGCGTTATCGCGCTAGGTCAAGTTCAAGGTCCGCCCTATCGGCCAGTCGCCTCCGGATGGCCTGTGGAGTGCGCGCGCGCGGCGGCGGCGGCGGTGGTGCAGGGTGCGGTCGCGTGGTGCCGAGACGCTTCTGCAAAGGCGTTTGCACGGCGGATTCCTTCCTGATAAGGGGTGGGCCCCCCCCCGCGCCGACACCCAAGGGGGTGAAGTGGAGGCACAGTCGCTTCTTTGTGAGGAGGGGTGAGTCATTGTTGGTTGAATCGGTCGGCTTCCCTAGTGACACAAATAAGTAGTGTTGGTTGTTGGGTTATCGGCTGTGTTGTTGGTCGAAGCCGATCCCCGTGGGCAATTGTGTGAACCCCTTTTACTGATTCTTTTTTCGATTCGGGATGACGTATGTATTTACCTGTCGTGGGAATGGACATAAAGCTGAGTTTAAATAAAGACTTCGGACTTGAACTCGCGTGACCTGTGTATATTATAGTTGTTGGAAGAATTGTTCGTCATCATTGCACATGTGAAAAAAGTAGGACGTTTTGAAATACCTGAATGTTGAGTTTTAATTCTGTCTGTTCCATAAAATTTTACAATGGTGTTTTCAGAAAATAAATACATTTGAATTGCGTTCTCTTTATCATGGGTCAGAGTGTTCAATGCATTTTCAATTCTTTCTAGGAAAATTTCATTTTGGAGCAATTATAGTTATATAAGATATAAAATGTGTAATTTTCTGGGCTATATTAGGAATTTTAATGCCCCTATTTTGCAAGAAGTTAAAAAGTGCTGTTATCACTCCCAAGTTTTATGTCGCTATTTACCGAGCAGTTCCTGCAAGCGAACATTTTATAAGGTGTAAACAGCATGTCAATTCTAAATAAGTTCTTTTAAGATCTTTTATTGTGAAACAGGTTAGGAGATGAACGTATTTCTTTAAAATAATTATCCTATTAATGAATGTTGTGGGATGAGTGTCGTTTTTCATTTCTAATTTCATTGACACATTCTTTTAGTTTCTTTCTTTCTCTCCTCCTCAATACGAGGACCCGATTATAAACTTCACATCTCGTTGCCCGCGTCCAAGCGGATCCCTTTCCCTAGATTATGGTGTTACCGTTGTTTCTCTGACAGCACACCATTCTTCGTTTATTTAACCCGAACGCGCCCCCTATCCATTTTCAGAGCTGGACAGCTCCTCCCACTTATCTCAGCCTTTATCGATCGAGATTTACAGTCGCCGTCTCGAATTAGGGATTCCGAATTTCTGGGCCCCCAACCTCCCCGATAACAATGCGCTTAGTATCGGTCGGCGTCCCGTGCGCGCTGGTCGTTAGCCCAGGGGCGTGGACGGCGGATGCGGGACGTGGCGGGGCGGGGGAGGCGCTGACATCACGCGGCGGGCGGTTCACGGCCGTCTGGACGTGACACTTCAGCCGCCGCCGTCGCCGACTTGTCTCGAGCGGCTGAGGGTTCTCCGCCACGGCCGACATTGTCGCCGCCGCCGCCGCGTCTCCCGAGAACCGGTCGGCGCGTCGGTCGCCCTATCGGACTCGGTGATAAGATCCTCGTGGTTCGCGTGAGGTTCCCTCAGGGAGGGAGGGAGAGAGAAAGGAGAAGGGCGGCGGTGTGTGGCGGGGCAGTTGTGTTTGGCATCTGTCGGGTTTTGTTTTGTGGGTAATGTCCGAGAGATAGGCCGCCTTTGAGACTGCGACTCATCTACAAGTTTCATCGCTGTTTTGTAACAATGTGTGGGAGCGGATGCGGGTACCCGGGACTGCCAGGCCGAGTGTGCTGTCACCTGCAATGCTGTCGCATCAGTTCAGGTAAATATTTGTTGTAAATATCTGAAAGCTTATTTCTGATAAAAGTGAAATATTACTTCTCGTTTGGGATCGAAGTGCGTGATTCGATGCCTCAATTGTTTTCCAGAATGATTAATTATCGCAGGAAACCGAGCATCCATGTTTTAAAATTTAGTAAATGTTTTGCAAAGGTGAAGAGGCTCTTATTGTGACCCAAAGGGCAGTAAGGAACTTTGTAAATCGCACAAGGATTGCCAGTAACTTTTACATACATGTGTTGAATCAGATTTTGTGCACTAATATTAACATATTTTGTTGACAAAGTTTTCTGATATCTTCTGTGAGATTGGAATCACGTTATTGGTTTAGCTCTGAATTGCCAGAGCTGCTTCACATTTCAGATGATATTTACTTTGTCTCGCGAGGTTTGTTGGTGTTGAACAAGTGATGCTGTCTCGATTTAGAATCTGGTTGATTACAGTTGCAAATTCATTAGGATTCCTTACTTCCATCTGGAAAAAAAGAGAATATCTGAAGGAAACACGACCGCGTTCAGAAATTGACTAAACGTACCGCAAACTTGATGTAGCTTTATCGTGCGTATTGCAATTCGTACGCTTCTCTCACAGCCAAAATGCTTTCACTGAATCAACGAAAGCGTCCATTGTCCAATATTTAATTTTTAAACATTTTAAAGAGTGAAGTCCTATAAATGGAAGTAATATATAAATAAAACAGTCACTATGTTCCATAAACAACAAACATAAAAAAATCCCTCTGCTACTATCCTTTTAAAATATTTCCTCCCCTATTTTACCTCTATACTCTTCTTTTATTGTGTGTCTTTCCGGTCCAACTTCTGTTCAGCCTTCAGCTTCCTTCTTACAGATACGATTGTTGATTTGCATGTTTCAATCATTGTTCCGGAAATACAACTTGACTAGTTTTATTCGTCTAGTACATCTATTCATGACTCATAGCTAATTTTGGAAAACTCGTGTACAAATAAATTGTTGACCATGACAGCTAAACTGTACGTAAGATAAAATTAGTATACATCCTCACTCCATTACATAAATATTTCTCGCGGGAGCCTTTTCTTTTTCTTAAATGTGAGGAATATGCATCATTCCAACGCAGAGAGATTTAATATTAGGTTTGAATTAGTTCTACAAATTCAACAAAGTTATTTGTATCAAAGAGCGTTGGGTCCAAGAGACCCAAAAAAGAAGCATTGAAATATTGAAAGTAATATAAAATAACAGCGACACACTAACTTACCAACAATAGGCTGAGACAATTGCCTAAAACATAAGCGATTGAACAGCTGAAGACCGTAGAGCGTCGCGAACTTCAGACGAATGTATTATTAAATATTTTCTCTCTGGGGCCACGGCACACAGGTTAGCAACATTTTCTGAAATTGCCCACGCGTGGGAGGGTTGAGGCGGACGAGTAGCGAAGTACGACTGAGGACGGGGGGCGGGCACCGAGTTCGATGCCGCTGCGACAAACCTGAAATTCCGGTTTCCGCTTCGTCCCCGCGGGATTCGCTTTACGCTAAAAAAGAATTAACTAAATGAACGTGTTACTTAAAAGGGCGGGGAAGTGACTGCGGTTTCGTAGGCGTCGTGCCCGAAGGAGGAGGAGATTGAAGTAAGTCGATTATTTTGCTCGTCTTGAGCGTTTGCTGTTCAGTACCACTATATTATTATTATTATTATTATTATTATTATTATTATTATTATTATTATTATTATTATTATTATTTGTTAGGAATAAGTGAAAAGGACGCTTTTACCACATTAAAATACGGGTTAACATTATTTTTATTTTTATTTTGCGCAGAATATATTTTCATTGCCTTCAAGCAAGTACATAATTGTCTTTTTTCGAACGTTTGCCGGTTGCAAATAAATTATTCATCAATAAGGTATATTTGTGAATGCACTCATAAAGATTTTTCCGGATACCATTATTTTTCTTCTTTTGTATTTGTATTGTATCGTACACACTGTTTTAACGCATGTGCGCGGTTTCCTATTCGGCATGCATTTCTGTCCTGATCTCTCAGTCAGCATTTGAATCGTAATTAGCCTCTAATGAACTCTCTGGTAATAAACCCTTCTCACTAAAAGGATGGGCGTAACATTTTATCTCTTGCCGTTAAGTGGCATTTTATGGTACGTTTTCGCGCTTTTCTTGTTGTATTGGTTACGCTGGATCGAAGTGAAGAAACTTCTGCACGAGCAGAATACAAGCGCCGAAACTAAATTAATGAAAACCAATCTAGACAAGTCTTTATTTTACAAAATAACAAGTGAAAGCTAGAATAAGTATATACAATAAAAATGTCACTTTAGTACAATGTCCCCCGGCAATCTCATTTGACATCGTATGAGTATTATTGTTTTGAAACTGATCATTTGTATCGTATGAGTATTTTTGTTTTGAAACTAGAAGAAAGCAAGCAAAGAAAACGCCTTCAGTTGACGTTATAAAATTAACGTGAAGTTGCATTTGAAGAACTGAACTACGACAGAAACGGGTCCCTTAACGACTACTAGAGTGCGCTGAGAGTTATATCAAACATCTTATCTTCGTTAATCGAAGGGGGAGGAAGGCATTCCTATTATGAAAAAGGTCGAAATCCGAAGAATGTGACAGTATTGGGTAATGGGATTTGCAGTCTTTTCGGTAGCTTTTCGTTGCAACTGTCGAAAGAACACCTAGCAACAGAAGGTTTTTGATGGAGGATCGTGCGGTCTTTTGCAACCCATGTGGTGTTATTCCAGATCGGACGGTCAGCCGGAAACATGCAAGTAGCTGGAATAATTTGTAAGAAAATTATTTAATAATGAAAATAATTATTGGGTTTCAATTAAAAGAAACTATTGGCCAAGTTGTGTGAATAAAGTAACTTGCGTAAGTTAGACTGCTAGTATTTCTTGTCTATTCGTATGATTACTTTAGGTAGTACATGAATGTTTTCTGTTTGTTTTCTTGGTATCGTAGTGTGCATTAACCTATGGAATCATTATTAAATACAGGAATTGCCTAAAAAACACCGTAGAAGATTTTTGCCCAAGCATTCTTGATAGAAACACCCAGAAAATATAAATTTGATTTTTTAGCACCATCAGTGTAGAATCAATCCGCGGCGATTTTACAATAATTGTTTGATTTTTGCTGCTATACAAGTTGCTGACTACTTTCTGATTTGTTTCAGTTAATTTTAATGCGGTTGATTGTTTTATGTTGTTTACTAATTAGGTCAGGAGCCACGCTTTCAAGAGTAGTGCAGCATGCCATCGTCAATCCCGACCAACACGCCCATTTCACCCCAAAGTGTGTTGCTAATTTACTTTGGATGTTTTTTAATAATACAATTGGAGTTGTATTTATTATGATCGCAGTTTGCTACTGTAAACGTTCCTGCAATAGATTTTGCTTTGAATTGTATTGTACATTAGTATCGGTTGACTTTTCCCTTGCAATAATCAAGAGGGTGCAAACAGGTCCTCTTTAGTTGTTTTTCGTAAATTAAATGGACAGAAAAGTCTCCACACTTCATCAAAGCATCTTTAATGCATTATATTGGACAACTGTTGTTTTTTTAATTCGTTTTAATATTAGTACGAAATTAGTTTCGTGCGCATTATTTTAAAATCAAGTCTGTTGTTTGTTAGCGTTTGTAATGTTTTCTATTACACGAAGCGAATATTTTTAGTTTTCATGTTACCAGCCACGTTCCTTGATGACTCTGTTCATAATTCAATTACGAAGTTTATAGTAAAAGAGTGGAGCAGATGTGACGGAGCTCAAGAAAAGTGAGCATAATAATCCTCCGTACATCACACAGTTTTTGCTGTTTTGACGATAAATGAAATAGTAATTTCAACCTTTAAGAGTTTTAATGATTTCTCGGTTTGAAATTTAAATTATCTACATTATTTTGCATATTATAGACATTAGAATTTCATATATTCTACATGCAACTGTTTTGAATTCATTTAAGTTACAGTGCTGTGGGTTACTTTTGCATTGTTGACTCCAAACTGTAAACACATTGTTGTGATGACCTGCTAGATTATAGTGTTGAGATAGTCTGCCGCGTCCCTTCCTATTATAATTATTTAATACTTTTATCATTATTCGCTTTGGATTTGGAAGGTCCTTCTAAAGATTTCGTACAGTTACTCTTTGAAAACGTGTATTGTTGGTGAAAGACGTCGCACTGATCATAATAGTGACGAGTTACGTTGGGGTGTAAATAGCCATCCTTGAAAATGTAACAGAAATACATTGGTTAGTCATCAGGGAGTTAATGTATCTAATTTTTTTTAACCATTTGCGTATCACTGAGTGAATTATGGGTCAGCAGGGGGGCGCGTTTTCGGGCGCAGTGCGGTTTGCTCGAACGGCGGCGCGGTCGCCTTCCCGGTGGTTGCGAGACTTTCACTAGCCTCAGCGGCCCGCCGAGCCCATGCTGCCACCGCCACCGCCGCGCTGGTAGTGCAGTGGTGGTGGTGGCGGCGTGACGTCATCGGCCGCGAGCCAACCAGCGCCCTCCCGCACGTGGAGGTTTATCTGCACCTGAAACGCTTTCGAGTTTAGTCGCCTCGCTACGGGCCCGCGGAGAGGTCGGTGGTGCGCGTGCGTGACGTGAACTGGTGCGGCGCGCGACGGACTGGTGCGTGTGGTGCAAGCCCGGTGCTGGATTGACGGTGCTTTTCCGTCGTGTACGTTTTGTTATCGTGACGAGTGACTCGACTGTAACGCTTGCGGCAAACTGCCAATTGGTGCGGTAAGGCGACTAAGGAGAACTTGCGCCTTCGACTGTTGGTGCTACGGAGTACGCGTCATCCGACGGATTAATAGTTTGGGACGTCGTTGACTGGCGACGGACAGCGCGCGACCACGTGACGGAATACCGGAAGCAGAGCTGCGAGTGCGCATGCGTGCCGTGAGCGAGCCGTTCGGTCGGCGGACACGTGCGGCGGGTGACAGTGACAGTGAGATCGACGCGCGCACGTAAGCGAGCGAGTGGACCGCGAAGGCCGGCCCGCTCCGCCTGCTGAAGTGGGAGGCTCCAGTGGACCCCGTCGTGACGCTTTTATTGTGGCCCCGCCACGCCGCTCGGGGGAGAAAGGAGTAAATGGGGTTTTATCTTACGGGTCAGAAGTGTTGGCTTCGTTTTGTTCCTGTCGTGCCGTGAGGGTTTCTGACATTGAAAAATGAAAAGACGAGCCTCTGGAGAAAAGTGACTTGAGTGGGTATAGATTCCGAGCGTTTTGTTTTGTGGTGGCTTCTAGTCTCGGTGCTCCTCCATGTATAATTTATAAATCTCCGTCTTGTGGCTGGAGTGGGTCTCGCGAGCGACGCGTGTGGTGATGCTGGTGACGATGCCGGAGCGGCGACCGGCTGACCCGGCGCCCAACATGATCCTGCGGTAGCGCCGCCGTGGGTGTGCGCGCGTGTGAGTGAGACAGCGAGTGAGCGTCGCGTAGGACGGGACGGAGGCGTCGTCTCGGCGCCTGACACCGGCGGAGGAGGAGGAGGAGGAAGAGTGTGTGAGTGGGGCGTGGAGCGGGAGGGCCTGCGCTCGCAGGGCACGGACGCAGCGGTGGCGGGGCTGGCGCGCCATCGGATGACCAGCGTGTGGGCGTGCGGCGCCGGGGGCGTGCTGGGGCTGGCGCCGCGACTCGCCGCCGCCGCCACCGCCGCCGCCCACCAAATGGGGGACGAGTCGTCCCCGGAAGTGACGTCATCGGGGCTGGCGGCGCACGCCGGGGGCGGCGGGGGCGGGTCGGCGTCGTCGTCGACGTCGTCCGCGTCGGGGGGCGGCGGCGCCGCTGCCGGCTCGGGCCCCGGGTCGAGCCTCGTCGGCGTCATCAGCCCCGCGCACTCGCTCGGCTCTTCCGACATCGGCGAGGTGGACCTGGACTTGTTTGACCTGGACATCAACTCGCAGTACCAGGGCATGAGGCTGCCCGCCGGCGCGTCGCTCGTCGGCCGGCAGGGCCCCTGCTCCGACACCAGCGGATCCATCTCAGGTACCCTCGCCGCTTCGCTGCTCTCTTTCCCCCTGCGCGGCGACGCTGCGCGCCGGGATGTTTGTATTGTGCTTTTGCTCGTATAGCAGAGGGGCTCGCGGCTGGAGGTAGATCAGTCTTGTTGTAGGGTTACGACGGCTGCAATAGTGGTTGCATTACTCTTGTACGAGTACGTTCGCAGGTGATGGTCGTGGTGTCAGTCGGATAAATCTGTCTTACGTCCCACCGCTGGCGGATTCGTTTTGGGGCCCAATCTACTTTGCTGTCATTGTACAGCTCTTGGCAGCGTGAAGTTGTGTGTTATTAGTTCATTATTTGTAGAATACAATGGTCATTGTTGCAATCAAATCGATATTGCCACCCGGGTTTAGCTCCACCCCCTGCCCTTTCTTTCTCACAGTTGTTCCTACACTTCAAGAAGTTTCAATTTTGGGTATCGAATGAAAACAAATCGTATAGTACAGTACGTCGCGTAATTTCAGTGTCATACAAACGAATTCTTGGTGGGCTTCACATCGCAACTTTAAAGTTTGTAGGGCAGCGACAGAATGCCAGTTGTTCACAGATCAGTCTCATTGTGTCACATCTAGTCAACTGGACATGTGCGTTAGAATATGACTTTAATGATAGGAAACTTCAGTTGTCAGTGTCCCAAATAACAGTTTCTGTTGAAGCTATCAGCGTGAAACTTCCCAATGAGATAATTACGCACGCTTGCAGGTAACCCAACGTGTACAATACATCATGTAATAGAAAACGTAATTTTGTAATCGAACAGTTAATAACTTGTAATTTGCGCCCCCGTACAAAATTTGTTTGGAATCACGTATAGACAGCATAGCATAGTCTGATGAAGTAATCACTTGGTGCCGACAGGCCTCTTTAAATCTGTTGCTTTGTTTTCAAAAAAAGAAGAAAAAAAAGGGCAATCATAGATTCTAGTTGAAGGGTAGAACTCTTTTAACAAGTGGTAATTAGGAATTCTAGATGATTAATTTGGGTTTACATAGCCCACGGTATAATTTCGATAACATGTCTGGTGATAATTGCTTTCTTGTGAGATCATTACTCTCGTAGAATGTATGTTTGGGTTACCGCGCTGACTTCATAACAACAAAACGTAAATGACTTATTTAATGGTAATGCAGTCATGCCACGAGAGTTCATTGTGGCATTGAACCGGTCTCGAGCGGAGCCCGTGTTCTTGCTCCCCGCTTCAGAATCAACATCACTGTTTTTATGTGCGTTATTTATACACGACTGTCCTTGCCGTTAAATGGGAAGAATCGTGGAAGCTACAGTCCGCATTCGACGGGCTTACTGCTTATTCAGAATGTCAACGTCCTGTCTCCGGAGCGCCGACAGTTGAAAGAAGTCGAAAGCGGTACGGAGGGCAGCCCTTTGGTCCTTTAGTTATGGGCGACGTAGGAGCCGAGGAACGCCGAGATCAGTGCTCGGGAATCCTGCTGGGCCTTTTTATCAGGCGTCTGGTCGTCGTTGTCGGCGGAGCTCTTCCCTGTTTGGCCCTTGACTCGCCCTTACCCGGTAGCAGCAGCCCTCATTAACCCGCGGGGCGACGCAGGTGCTGGCCGGTCGGTCCCTTGGAATGCGCCCAGCGCTACCCTCCCCCCCCCCTCGCTCGCCCGGCCCCGCCCGCCGGGCGCGACCGCCCATCGCCCGCCGGGATCAACCGCCCGCCCGCTCCCTCGGCTCCGCGCCGCTCCGCCCATCCCGGCGCGCCCTTCCACTCACAAAAGGGTTGGGCGACGGCGACGGCTGCTGCAGCTCCTGCTGCCGCCTCGTTCCGGGAAGGGCTGTTGCCGCCGCACGGCCACTTTCGCCCCGTTGCTTCCGTAGAAAAAGGGTCGAGTTTTGTCGCGTGTTGTTCCCCGCCGAGGCCGCCGCGCCGCGAAACTGTCGCTTTGTTGAGGGGGGCCCGCAACCCCGGGGACCTCCCCCTCAAACGCTGTCACAAAGCGCGTCGAACACCGTTGGATCGATTAGGGAGGGAACCAAAGGGAAGGGTTGGAAAGTCGAACGCCATGGTCTTCGCGGAGGTGGAAGGATCCGTTGGTTGCGGAATGCGCGCTCGCTTCACCGGGTCATTTATTTTCGAATGTGAACTTTTCCTTTCACGCAGCCGCCGTTCGGGACGGCAAGTCCATTACAGGTGGCCGAATGCGTCTGAATGCTTCTGAGAATGGTTCATAACCACCGGTTGTAAGTGAATGTAAAGAGCCAGAGGCGGTTCTTTGCGGATTAGCGCAACCGTAAATCTGGCGAAGTGAATTTGACAGTAGTAACAGACGCGTGGCGAACTTGTCCGTTCCAGTTCTGGCCCGAAACGAAAGGCAAATATGTCGGCTGTTGTCCGAACTCGCTACTCGCTGTAATTTCACTTCCCGATGCCGTTTTTTTTCGTTGCTTTACAAGGCATCGCGTCGCGCGGTCCAAGGAAGTAGGTGCCCGATCATTCCGGTTTGAACGAAACATGTTCCCCGTTTTTAATTCAGTCGGGGGCGCTCTTACGTGGCCGACTCCTTGCTCACGCAACAGGGAGCTTTTACCGCGTTCTGCCGACTGCTGCTGGAGGTGCAGGTCCCTTTGCGAAGCGGTGCAATGGCCCGTTCATGTTCTCTGCCGCAAAAAAGAACTCGCAATAATGTGGGGAGACAGGTGTTCCTTTCGTGTGACAAATCGACTGCAAGTCACCGTGGCAACGCTCTCTGCTGGCTAGACAGACTTCCGACACAAACTGTCTAGAAAAGACCTCCTTTGCTACTTGTTACACAAACTGTTAACTTGGTCAAAGTACGACAGCAGAATGTCGTAGAACTAGTTCTCCAGTGAAAAGTAAGGAATTGGGGATATTGTATTAAAAATGTATATCTCTGACTGAAGTTTCTGCATGCTCATTTGCTCACAACAAATATTTCTGACAACTTGTTACGAACATGGTAAATTGAGTGCCCGTTTACGCGACATACATCTTTAAAGATTTCGAAAATAAATGAAATCTCATTATAATTACGATTTATCTGTATTTCGAATAACAGGTGCCAAAAGGAGATACATTAAACGTTCTTATTCACGTTGCTGCTTAAATCTACAATAATTCTATATTCAATATTCAAAGATTAAAATGAAGGCCAGCAATCAACCAGAATATTTTGCTAGTGAATGCGGCATTGAATGCCGAAACATTTAACGACAATGAAACTAGCCTAGCAGTTGCTCTACATAATTATCCGCGAGTTACCTTCACGATCACGTCTTGAATGTTTGTTTCATTTTTGTTGGTTTTATGATTGTTTTAAACATAATTGTTGCAAACCGTATATGCTCAGGTAGTCCTTCAGCAATTTCAGCCTGGAGGAAGGAAAAGCTTTTTATAGACGTTCCTCCCCTTTTTTTTCTCTTTTTTTTCTTTTTTTTTTCTTTTTTGTCGAAGGCCATTTAACAGTACTCGAACCTTTATTATAGTACAACGATGAACCAAGGGCTTGAACATCGTCGCCTTTTAATTCTGTTCGAAGCCACGGCAACACCGCCATCTTTCTTTTAATCCTGGCGGAACGAAAAGTTCCATTTCCCCTAAAGCGTTCCTCGGCGGGTTTCTCATCCGATTCGAGCGTGTTTCTGGAGCGGATAGGTGCGTCCGTCGCGCGTCTCGCCGCCGCGTCCGCGCGCGCGTTTTTTACATAAGCGCGCGCGCGCGCGCGCGCGAGCGAGCGAGCGAAGGCGCGTGCCGGCGGGGGAGGCCTCCACTGGCCTAGATCGCGCGAAATGCGGGCGGGCGCGCGCGCCACTCCCGCATGCCGAAGTACGTGTTGTGCCGTGTACGTGAATGCCGAAGTACGTGTTGCTGGATATGTAATTTTTGTACGAGAAGGCGTTTCAAAAAGATAGCCATATTGTAGGCAGGTGGAATTTGTGTTGCTGTCTGGAGGTGAAGTCTAGCGGACGACTTCTCGGATCGGTATTTATTCCGTGGTTCCTCCTGTCAATGCCAGGTGAATGCCGAAGTACGTTGACAAGCGGCTGCGGACTACGCGCAAATTCCTTCCTTGTCTCTAGTCTTTCATTATTTGCCCTTGCATGAACTACGCACAAATTGGGGGGGGCCCGACGTGGGTTTAGAGCTTGTCCCGGCTGGGGAGATACGTGGCCAAAAAATAAAATGGAAATGACCCGTTTTTGTTAGTCTTTTTTTTTTGTATTTTTCGTCGATTTCGACTAACCTTTTTACGTTATTTTTAATGCATTTTCGCCGATTTAATAGATTTGAATATTTGGTATTGGGACTTGCTTTAAACAATATTTACGAGATGCAACAAATGTTCACCGCAGAATTCGCGAGTAGCCTAAACGATTTCTTTTCTCATATATTGTAATGTCAACTGAGTACTATGTAATCTAAGGTTCCTGTGATTCCTATCGGCGCCATTGTCAGCTCGGCCGATTTCGTGATAAATAAAAACAGATTTTCTTTTAAATAACAGGTCAAACCCAAATTTTGCAACCTGAGTTCACTTGAACAAAAGGGAAAAAAAAACTCTATTTCATCAGTAATACCCAACAGCTTGAATTGTTCTTCTGATGTGGTTTTGATCAAATTTTTTATGTCGTTCTTCTTTATTTTAGGACATTTTAAAAACATTTTAAGAGCACTTTATTTATCATTTTTGGCAATGTTTTAAGTCGTCAAAGTCCGCCTCTTAGTAATGAGAGAGTGTCGCCGAGTGATCTTGCCGATGTCGCTCATGCGTGTCCACTCACGCACACGCGTCACTCGGATAAGCGATGACGGAATTCCTGTGCCGCCTCGCGCCGCGCCGGTAGACCTCATTGTGGTTAGCGTAGAGCTTGCATATGTAGGGCAGGAAATGTGCATTATCTGTACATTCGTAAGAATGTGTTCCCAAGCACTGCGTTGTTTGTAAATGTGGGGGGACATTCTTCTCAACTTTAGGTCAAAATTTGTTTTACTTTTTTTAACTGCAGATTTTTTTCTTGTGGCAATGTTTATTTCGTCGATTGAGTTGATTTTACAAAACTGTTTCGTTAGGCATAGCGTAGGACATTCATGTTATCTCTACAATCCTATGAAAATGTTCTCGTTTTAGTTAATGTAAAAAATTGATTAGCTAAAACAATTGTTACAGCATTTTGCTGTTACAGCATGCCAAAGTGCATACGATTATGGATTTATTTTTCTTGGGAACAGGAATATAAACCTGGATAATTTTTTTTACCCATTTCCGACTTGGATGAATAAGCGGGCTGTAGAGATAGATTGAATTGTAGAGATAGATGTCCTAGGAAAGATGGTCTCTTTAGCTTTGTAACTTGCCGTTTAGACGGTGAAATAAATCGCAGTATTAAACATCAAAGAAACCTCTCATTTGACATGATACCAAGAACGTTTTTCTCAAATCATTTAAGAAGATCAAGAAACGATGATTATCTAATATATACTTTTTGCACATTAAGAAAATTCTGATCTTAATTTATATTTTATTGGCTTAGTAAATTATACATAACCCAGACGAAATGAAAAGTGATGGACTTCTAACAGTTACCACATTAAGATCCGAATATACTAAAAAATGAATAAAACGATGAGTTGAGATTTCTGCTATTTAGGTAAATCGGCTACTTTCAAATCTCCAATTTATAACGTTTTTGTAACAACAAAATTTCACACCTGATCTAGGCGAGGAGTAATTTACCATCCGTGAAAATGGACATAGTCTTTCATCCCCTATGTTCACTTTACCCGTGCCTTCCAAAAATAACTCATACGGGTTCCCGCACAAAAAAACGTTATACGTAGGCCCGGCGTCACAGGTGCTTTTCAGGTCGCGCATAACAGTGATGAAACAAGTCAGAAGGCATACGTCAGTCTTCCCACGTTGTTTGTCCACGAAAATGTCGGTAATTTTAACGTTGTGTATAGAGTATCACCAATGTGAGAAGTTTGGAGTGGTAGGATTCTTTTCATTTCACTTTATGCGTTTTAAACTCTTTAAAATTCGAGAAGTCCATTTTATAAGCTTCGTCATTCCACTAGTTTAGTTGCATCAGACATTATTGATATTGGTATTCATATAATGTTTGTATATACCGTGGAAAAGGAAATGTAATCACCGTTTGATATTACGTTTTATAAATGCTCAGTCAACTGGTTGATAAACATGCATATGGTTCAATATGAATATCTAGTGTCTAGTATTTCTCTGCTAGGGTTAAGAAAAGGGTAACAAGTAAATGATCGATTAACGCTGTAAAGCACACGGAAATACTCTGCTCACCACGTCACCACACCTTGCAACCCGTCATCATCGCACACTTACACGAGCCGTTTGTGAACCACAAATTATAAATTGAAATATCCCCACCTTGCGTGTGAATTACGCACGTAACGGTCTGTGGTTTTTCGAAGAATCGTCGGTTCGAGAGACAGCAGTGTCTCACGGGTCGTTACCATGTCACCGCCCCCCCTCCCCTGTAGCGAGACAAAGTGCATTCGCAGAAGCAGCCCATCAGCTCGCGCGCTTCTGGGAATCATGACATTCACGTAACTAGAGAGTGCATCGTCTTGTCTTGTATTGTTTGAGGTTATCAGGATAGTTTGGGATTTTCCTGCTAAAATTAAATATAAACAAGACATTTTGTTCACTTTTTTCGAAATTGACTTTTTAAATCTTTATATTTACCTCCCTGCCATTCATTTTATACGTCAGTATTATACAAATGCGTTATTTAACTCGCAAATATTTTGAAGAATTACAGCACTAACAAAAATGTATTGCGACAAAAAACGCTCGCTTTTCTTTAACAATAAATATGGAACCGATTTTTTTTGTCGATTTTACGTAGAACAATAGGAAAATGCCAAACGATATTAAACATTTCGAAACGTCAGCGAAATAAGCTTCAATCTTTTTTTAGTTGTTCCTAGCCTTAAGCTCCTTCACTTGCCGGCTTCAAAGTGTGTGTACTTACGTAACTGTGGGTGCATGTTGTAGTTCATTCCAAAGAAATTGATCCGACCGATTCTTCATTATCTATATGTACGTTTGTCGTACAGAGTGTTGAAGTTGCTAACGCTTGGTGTTAGTCATCGACAATTTTGTTTGTACGTCTGTTTTCGCCAAAGGAAGCAAAAATGAATGGTGAGAACATGTAGTTTTTTAACGTGCTTAAAGTAGATGGCGCAAAAATGACTTGATATGTGGTGAATTTCCGCGACCGTAGCCGGCCAGCATCTACTTGGCTGTTCGGGAAACGCCTCTCTGCCAAGGATGCACCGTCTCCCGGATAAGGAGATAAAATCAACTTGCAATTATATTTCTTTTGAAGCAGTTTGCAACAGTTTATTGGAGTCATTTTTGCCCATGTACAAGAAACTCCTTGAATTTTGTGTGTGTGTGTGTGTGTGTGTTTATTTATGTGTTTCTGTGCTGTGGTTGCTCGTCCCGCGCAATGAAGGAAGGGAGGGGGGGGGTCGAACTGGGAGGTTGTCGCTCAAGCCTAGGTTCGCCCGTGAGTGGCGCGGAGCGAGGCGGGTCGGAGACCGCCGGCGGTTCCCTATGGCGGCGGTGGCGGAGTGCGGAGCCTGCTTCCTTCCGGTCTCCCACTGCCAGGCGGCAGATGGGAACGGCGCGGAGGTAGCAAGCATCGTGACTTGCCGGGCTGTTCGCACGGCGGCGAATTTTTATTGGCTGGAAGGAGAGACTACTAAAGAATATGAACCCTCGACAAGATGGAAGAAGTGTAACATAGCTCCATTCCCAGCGGTGCAGCCGATCGACACCTCGGACCACGTGACGTGTACATGCCTTGCGAGTTAGAGTCGTTTCAAACGAGGTAGGACAGGAAGTTCAACTGTACCGTAATTGAAATTGTGTTGTAAAAAGATGGTTCATATTTTTAAATATTGTTTTCTATGAGAATTCACGATCATTCAATTAATTCACACAGAGCGGTTCTCTGTGCAGCGGTCTGCTCGACTTAGGGTGACTTATGCAGAATATAATGCGTTTCTGAGGTGTGGTACATCTGGTTATTGAGCATGTTGATTCCCGACCTAAGATACACGTGTATTCCCCTCTGCATAAATTAAGACGGCAAGTCGGGTGTGCTGTATATCATTCAGTTCATCGCATGGTAGATCAAAATACGTTCGCTTAACCCTCGAGCGGGCGCGCCTAATTTAGTCACACCAGCGGGCGCGCGTTGCACTGCGTGCAACACCATGATTTTTCTATTTTACATGCATGGCGAGTAAATATCTGATTATATAACTATAGTATAATAATATTTAACACATTTAGAATGAGTGTGTGTTTGTAACATTAATAATTTTTTTTTATTTCTACGAGTAATACAATTTTTAAAAAATCCTTTGCGTAATTACAAATGGTAAACTTACATAACTTCAAAATATGATTATTCAGTATTAGAACATGTGATGCAGTGATAAATACACTTTGCATGCTGTTTGCAAGTGAATTGTCCACACATTTGACATCTGAGTGTTGTTGTCGTATTCTTCACCCGGCCGCACTTCACGCATTTGCCGCGTTTTCTGTTTGGTTCTTGCTCTTCTGTGGACTCTTCCTTGCTATACCGGCTCAGAAATGCACGGATGTCCAAAGGAAGTGAAGAAATTTTTTGCTCTTCTAACCATATGGTCTTGAAACAGCGAAATGCCAAATTGTGTAAAATTTTCTGCGGCTTTCTTACGCAGTCTTGCATGTTGCTTTTCAAAAGAACGTGTGCATTCACACCTGCAATATCCAAAACTCTGAAGAAAAGAGACATTTGGCCACCGTCTAGTAATTCTTGACACGGAATACCAACTGCACATCTGATCCACAGTATCCACTCCTCCTTTTGTAGCATTATAATCCATGATGATGCATGGCTTTCCTCGTATCACAGTCAATGTCAGGTTTGTCATGCATTGTTTGAAAGAAGCACGACCGCTCTACTTTTCTTGGGCACATAAGAAACTAGAGTAAAATCTTTCTGGAATCCAAAAGTAGAGGATTCTACTTCACGTGTTTTGTTTGGTAGAAATTCTGGAGGTATTTCTTTTTTTGTTTTTTTTTTTCAAAGTCCCTAATGTTGTCAAACCAATATCTAACAGCCGTTTTGACAAACAATAGCTTGTGTAGTAATTGTCTGTTGTCACGTTTCTGTTGGTCTTATGTAAATGTGAAACTAGTCTCACAACAATATCATCCGGAGAATTTGACATTTGGTAAGGGCTCCCTTCCTTCTGCTTTCCGCAGTACACTTCTAGGTTCCCAGTATAAACGTTTTGGCACAACATAAGGCATAAATCTTTAGACCGTAGCGTGCAGGTTTGTTTGGAATGTACTGAACAAAACCACACCTTCCTCTGAATGGGTGAAGCATTTCATCCACTGTAACAAATTCACTTAAGCTGTAATTTTTTTTACAGTTTTCTGTGAACTCCTCCAATATTTCTCGAATAGCAGAAAGCTTATCATTTTCTTGCCGAGCATGCCGCGTTTCCTTGTCATCAAATCTGATAGACCGTAAAAGAAACAAAAATCTTTTGTAACTAAAAGCAGCCCTCACAATTTGCATTCCGCTTCCATCTGTTTGCCACAGCTCCTGGACATTAGCATGCTGCCCTTTCTTCGTCCCAATCAAGTAAAGCATGCCAATCACCGCTAATATTTCCGTTCTGTCTGTTTCTTGAGAATCTCTTTCACGAGAATACTGGACTTCAAGTTTCTTGTTTGCAATGTACATGTTTGTATACAATACAATCTTGTCTATTATTCCAAGGTCTATGAACTTGTGAAATGCCGATATTTCATTTAGAGCATCCTTTGCGCACAATTTTGGCCCTGGTAACACTTTCACTATATTTTTAGATCTAACTTTTGAAGTTTTGGTCAGAGGACTCTTATTCCACACGTAACTTTTATCCTTGCCGGTGAAGAAGTCATTTCCGATATGGTAGTTAATAATTTCACTTTCACTGTCGTCAGATAATTCCGAATTACTCAAATGATCATCTTCTTCAATTACTTCTTCATCACCGCTGCCAGAACTCTCATCAAAACATATTTCAACTTCATCATCCGAGAGCTCTTCGAGAATTCGTTGAATATCTTCATCCTTCACATTGCGAGACCTATATAAACGAGGAATATTTGAAATTTAAAAAAATGCAAATCTCATAATATTATGGTTTCGTGTTATTGGAGTTAGTGCGTGCTGTAGGTCTTTATCTATCAGACACGAGTAAAGAATTTGGCAAGTGTACTTACATCATTCACAAAGAGATCTAAACGCTTTTCTCACTTGAATAGGCGAAGAACTTACTATGTCAGCGTCTTTTTGGGAACTGACAACGATGCCACTCATTGCAATATCGCTTGAATGGACGCAATACGATCTGTTGCGAGAAACGTCTGATAGCAGGAAGACGTGCCATGCGAGGGGTTTCAGTATCGCGTTGACTCACTGGACCGGGCGCGCGTGGCACGGAGTGCAACGGAAAGCGTAGGCTGCGACAAAAGCCGCCAGGAAACTGCTATCGTTCGGTTGACAGACATGTTACCAACACAGTTCGATGACTAATACTCTGCTGTTGGAATACTTTCCGTCCTCAGCAACGAAATTTTCCGTTAATATTAATGAGAAGCAAAAATGTATGCGTGTTGCACTCCGTGCAACAGCGCGCCCGCTCGAGGGTTAAGCGAAAGTGTGGATGTGGAACTTTCCTGACCTTCATCGCTTTTTACTCTCCTCGCTCTCTTCTCGCTCCTGTAAAGTTTTTCCTGCTTCCACATTGCATCGCCACTCTCCTTCGTAATTTCGTTTGTGCTTGCTCATTCGCCTCTAAAGAAGCGAGCGGATGCGGCGGAACCATCTTTAACCTTCAAAGTCCTTGGCGGCGCGCGGAGTCGCTCCGCTCCATCCGCGAGTGATGGTCTTCCTCCTGCAGGCGCTCCCGGAGCGCTCAACGCCGCCAACATGCCGTGAAGCTTCCTCGCCCGCCCGTTCTCGTACGCGCCGTGCCTCGCCGCAATGTCAGATCCCCCGCCCGAAGAGCGAAAGTTGGCAACAAGCGAACGAAAACCTTTAGTTAGTTGCTTTATAAGCTTATTGCATAGCGCTGGCAGCGTTGCCACATTGTCCCACTTTTTGTCTTGCACCGCCGATGGCAATGTTGCAACGTAATTCTTGTGCCGGCGCGGCGCGGGGCGGCCGCCGCCGCCGCCGCTGCTGCTGCTGTTGCCGACGGTGCTGGCGCGACGGCGGCAGCGGCGGCGCCGGGTTCTTGTTCTGAGCAGAACAAGTACAAAAGGAGTGCGGCAGACTCGCGCTCGCGCACAGCCGACACGACGGCGCAAGCGGGAGGAGGGGAAGGGGGCGTGGCGAGGGGGGGGGAGCTGCGCGCGACGTCGGCGTCGTCGTCAGCGACGCCGTCGCGACGACGGTGGAAGTGCCCGTCGCGCGCCGCTGCAGCATGGGTTGCGCATGCTCTGGTTTTGGCCACCCCTGCCGCCGTCGCCGCCTCGCCGCGCTCCAGTGCGTCCTCTAATAGGAGCAGGTTGCCGGGGATAATAAGGAATAAAAGCAGCCGGATTGGCGAGCCCTAGAATTCGCCCAAGGGCTCGCGCCGCCCCGCTCCCCTCCCCCAACGCCGCCCCCTGCCACTTGCCACTCCGCATGCGCGCGCGCACACGCCGAGATCATAATCTTTTCCCTCCCCCCACCACCACCGCGGCACCTGTATCCTTATTTTTTGACGGAATTTGTGTTTTGAAAGTAGTTTCGTCTGCGAGGTGTCTCATCTTGTTTTATTTGTAACGACGGGTGTTGTAAAAGTCGTAAAACGCCGAACTAGTAGTAACGCCCGCCGCAAATTATTTCGGTGTCGTGAACGCAGTAGCTTGTTGCTATTACACAAGATCGAGTCCCCAAATAGCCGTGAACTCGATTTAATAGCAGATATCCGGAGTACCAGTTTGGCGAGGGGCAAATTAAAGTATTTTACAATGTGCTCTGAAAATTTTTCAATTTTTCTTCCATTATGTTGTTTGGGCTAAATGTCGGAAATGAGTGTGTTTACATTTATTAATATCGCAATTTGAGGTTTGTAATTTGGATCTAGAATTATTAATTCTTCCGCCCTTCTTCACACAACGTGGTAAAGTAGTCATTTTTCAAGCTCACTTAGAAAGAGAAAATTTCTTTTTTTAATAACTTCAGTGTCCTTCCGTACGCAGTAATCGCTGGCCTTTGAAATTTTTAAATTAGTGATGGAATCTATAGGTTCTCGTGTTTCTACAGAATTCGCATCCTCCAGTAGTGTAATGGATTTAGCTTCTAATATTGCTTTGACTTTACATTAGTATCCCATGGGTTAATAATAACAATAATACAATCCATTAAGCTTATTAATCGTAAATATCTTGCATCAAAGAACAAAAAGCTTTCCATAATTTTTCTTCGTGGTGTGTGAGTGGGCATTTGTGTATTTTCGTAAGGGAGAATTGGGCCAGGAAGCGAGAGGCGGGTGGCCGCGGCGCTAGTGGGCAAGGCGAGCGAGCTGCCAGACTAGCAGGCAGGCAGGGTTCGTCGCCTGTTATTGAAGTCTCCGGGCGTTGTCCCCGCGGGGCCGGCTGCGCTGAAGGACGCTCGGCAGCGAGCGCGCGGAGGCGACTGCAAGGCGCGGCGCAGCGGCGCTGCGGTCACTCGCCCAAGCGGAGGCAGCGCCCCGCGAGGCACATGCGAGGGACGACGCGCAGCTCCAGCTCGTTCTCCCCTCCCCTCGCCATTCGTTCTCCCCGCCCCGCCCCGCTACTCGTTCTCCATGCCCCGTCCGCCTCTCGCCACTCGTTCTCCTTGCCCCATACCACCTCTCGCCACTCGCTTACCCCGCCCCGCCACGCCCCGCTCCGTACCGTCTCTCGCCACTCGCTTACCACTCCCCCCGCCCCTCGCCACTCGTTCCCCGCCTCATCCTTCCCCCCGCTCGTTCTTCCTGTCCCACTCGCACTCCCCGCCACCTCTCCTCTAGCCCGCACCACTCGCTCTCCGTACCCTGCTCTGTGCCGGTCGCCGTCGCGGAGTCTGCCGGATGCAGTGTGATCAGAAAGTGTTCGCGTTGCCGGCGACGTCTTGGGACATAAGATTTTGTTCCAGTGCATTTAACACTCCTTCGCAGATAATATTTGCGTATTAGCTTTAGATGCTGAACCACTAGTTTTGGTGACTGGTAGAATTGTTGATGAATATATAATTGACCGAACTAATTGAATGCGCTTTGTGATTGCTACAGTTTCTTTCATTATAGGTCATAGTGCTATAAAAATAAGTGTTTTTCTGTCAATTTTTTAATTTTTTAAACTGAAACATGATTACGATTATTTGTTTTATTGAAGTCCATAATTCCTGATCTTCGCTGAATTCGATAATGACGAATTTATCAAATTCCTTGCTTAGTCTTCGGGATTATTTACCTACTTTTATATTCAATCGGTGTTCAATACGTACGGGTAGAAACTGTCGGAGGCATTCCTCTTGTAACCAAAACAATGTCTAATTTACATATTCACATTCGTGCAGTAAAGACATTTTGCGATATTTGTCCTTTTACAAGGTCATTGCGTTTTTCTGGTCGGTTTTTGCACGATTGTAGTTTTCTTTCTGGTGTGATATTGCAGATCCTCCTACGGTTATTTTATTCTCTTTTTTTCGGTTCCATGATGAGTACGAATCACATGGAACACACGTAAAATTGACGCGGGACGAAGTGTTAAGAATATTACCATCAATCTAGTGAATCGGCAAGACTCTTTAGCGATGCGATTGCTTTGAACGTGAACAATCGCGTTCTCGAGACGTCGATTTCTAACAATGCGGGAGCGCCTGCGATATTTCGGTCCCATGCGTCGTCGTCATCGCCGCTCTTTCCGCCCGCTAATGGTCTGGCGCGGACCGCCACTTAGGAATCGCCGAGTCATGCGAGCAAAGGGCGCCGCTCCATGCTGCTGCCGCCGCCGCTGCTGCTTCGAATCGCCGCGCCGCGCCGGAGCGATCGGTGAACGGAAGTGGAGGGGAGGAGAGCGTCGAATGGTGAATCGGGCTGCTGGTGGACATGCCGCTCCAAAACGAGATGGCCCAGTAAATGTGGCTGAGTTCCAAATATACTCAAATTGTAAATATGCATTTGGTTTCTTTCGCGAGAGTGAGTGTAACTTAAGTGTTACGTGACGGTTTAGGGCGAATGTAATAATCTGAAGATGACGGGAGTTATTTGGAACGGGTGCATGCAACGTAAATGTTATCTTGCTAATATTACATTGGGATTAACCCACTTTACAGAATGAATATGAGTACAAGAATTGCACTTTAGTTCAAGTTTTGTACTATCAATATCAAAGTACTCATATTTAATTGTTTTGTCAGTTTGGTAAATTTTCCTTCACATTTGTGAATTGGTGTCATCTAAGGAACCTTCTATGTATGTCGCATTATCGGTGTCGCTTCTTCTATGTATTGTCCCATTATCGGCATTGTAGGCATTATAATTCCATTGGCGTTGAACACTGCAGCAGATATCCATTTCCTGGTAGCCAAATTACATTATTAAAACTGGTAGTGAGATTCAGTATGTCGTATTCGTTACATGATTAAATGCTTTCACTTGTGATTATTCGAACTGATTCTGCTAACATCAGAACCTTCATGTAGACTAATCTCCTAGAAATGTACCCAAGTAAAAGTAAAGAGGTAATGCAATACTAGAAATCTGAAAGGGAGGATTTTGAGCTGAACAGAAGGAGCGTGCGCAGACTTGACTCTCCCCAGACTGTTTCTAGCGGAAGTGGTGGGGGTTGGAGCAGCGGCTCTCTGCCCCACATCGGGGGCGGCCCCTCGCGCTGGAAATAGCAGCCCGCGCGCGGTTTGGGGCGCCAGTCGCCACCCGCCCTCCGCCCGATTGCTTCCGTCGCGGCGCGCCTGCCTGCTTCTTCCTCCCCGCCTCCCACTCCACTCCGTCCCGCCCCACCTTTCCCCGCTCTGCCCCGCCCCGCCCTTCCCCGCCCCGCTCTGCCCCGCCCCCGCCCTTCCCCGCCCCGCGCTGCCCTTCCCCGCCCCGCGCTGCCCCGCCCCGTCCCGCCCCGTCCTTCCCCGCCCCGCTCTGCCCCGCCCCTCCCTTCCCCGCCCCGCTCTGCCCCGCCCCTCCCTTCCCCGCCCCGCTCTGCCCCGCCCCTCCCTTCCCCGCCCCGCTCTGCCCCGCCCGCCCTTCCCCGCCCCGCTCTGCCCCGCCCCGCCCTACCCCGCCCCGCTCTGCCCCGCCCTTCCCCGCCCCTGCTCTGCCCCGCCCCGCCCTTCCCTGCTCTGCCCCGCTCCTCCTCCTCCTCCTCCTCGCCTTGCTTCTTTCCCCTCTGCTCCGCCCGCCCTGCTTCTTTCCCCTTTGCCCCCCCCTGCTCCGCCCCGCCCTGCTCCTCCCCGCTCGGCTTCTTTCCCCTCTGCCCCGCCCTGCTCCTCCCCGCCTTGCTTCTTTCCCCTCTGCCCCGCTCTTCCCATTTCCTTTGAAGAAGAAGAAAAAATTTAAAAATGCGCAAGTAATTTTTAGCGGAATTGTTTGCAGAAAAGATGTTCATAACCGCAAAATATGGGACTTAAATCGTCACATTTTCCGGGCATGTGAATCTTTTGACGGGCTATTTGTAGACCCTAACTTCTGGCTCCACCACGAGGATTTGGCGCGCGACGGACTGCATTTGAATCAGAAGGGAGCGTGGAAGCTAGGTCGCCTACATGACGATGTCATTCGGTCATCCTTGCGTCTACGCTGACAATTCTGGAAATTGAGTCGGGAGGTGGCGGCGTCAGCAGTGAGAGTCGGAGTGGTGACAGAGGCGGCAACGGCGGCGGTGGACAGCGGCGACGACGGAGAAGACGGCGACGGGGACGGCGGCGACGGCGACGGCGACGGCGGCGACGGCGACGGCGGCGGCGACGGTGGCGGCGACGACGGTGCGTCGGCGTCGGCGTTGGCGACGACGACGGCGGCGGCGACGGCGACGGCGACGGTGGCGGCGGCAACGGTGGCGTCGACGACTCTGGTGGAGGCGGCGGCGGCGGCGGCGGCGGCGGCGGTGGCGGTGGATTCTACGGCGATGCCCGACGGAAGAGTGGACACCGTAAAGTTTCAGGTGAGGAAGGGATCCATAAGGCTGTTGCAGGTGAACTGTCGCAGTATAAAAAATAAAGAAATCGAATTTTGGAATTTAGTCGAGGCTTGTGATCCAGATGTAATAATAGGAACTGAATCTTGGCTAACGGAAGAGATAGCTAACTCTGAAATTTTTCGTCCTAATTACAGGTCATTTAGGAGGGATAGAAATACTAGAGGTGGGGGGATATTCTTTTGTGTAAAGGATGGAATAAATATAGGGAGAAATTGGGTTAATGAAGAATTGAGATAATGGGAATAGAAATTAGTGATTCGGGGAATATATTAGAAATTATTGCTTGCTATAGGCCACCAAATGAAAATTACGCAATTTTGGAAGCCATTTCTGAGAAAATAGAAAACACCCACAGACATCCTATAGTTATCGCCGGTGATTTAAATGTTCCAGAAGCAAATTGGAAAGGCGCTGTGAGCGAAGCGAAAGTACAACAGTTAGTGAATAGACTCGTCGGGGAGGGGGGCTTAGCGCAGGTAGTAGATAGGCCGACGCGGCAGGAAGCACTTTTAGATGTTTACCTAATTAGGCCGCAAGAGCTTTTCTTATCTTGCGACGTTATTGAGGGCATAAGCGACCACAAAGCGGTGTTAGTTGACTTAGACATAAATATTTCATTGAAAAGAATTCCTAACGGAACAAAAATATGGCAGTTCAAAAAGGCAAATACAGAGGGGCTTCACCACTACCTGAGAGAACAGTACGATCGTTTTCTGAGAATAGACGGAGGTATGGACGAAATTTGGAAAGCGTTTAAGAACATTCTAGATAATGCATTACAAACGTTTGTGCCGTGTAAATTCTTAAAAAGCAATTCAGATCCGGAATATTACAATGCGAAAATTCGACGTATGAAAAGAAAAACCAGAAAGGCTTTCAATAATAGACATCGTAGTGAAACTGACAGGATACATTTTCGTAATTGCTCAAAAGAATTAGAACGGGAAAAGAAAATTGCGCAGGAAATATTTTTAAAACATATTCTCGACGGGGAGGGAAATAATTGGTCGGGGTTTTACAAATATGTTCGCAGAAGAAGAGGAAATAAAGAAGAAATTCCTATCGTTAGAGATACAAGAACACGTTACTAACAGATGATCGGGAAAAAGCAAACGCGTTTAATACCTACTTCAGTTCCGTTTTTAAAACAAAATCTCAGCACACTCAGATTTCGAGGGCGGCTGTGCCAAACCAGTTTATTATAGACGTACATACATTGCGAAAACGAATTAAATCTATGAAAAACGGAAAGTCGAGGGGTCCAGATGCCATTTCAACTGATATAATTAAACTCGGAGGAGAGGCAATTTTACCGTATTTAACAAGATTATTTCATGTTTCAATCAACAATTCAAGAGTGCCCGACGATTGGAAGCTAGCTACCGTTGTTCCGATTTTTAAAAGTGGTGACAGAACTATTTTTAGCCAATTATAGACCGGTAAGTCTCACGTCAGTTGTATGTAAGCTAATGGAACATTTGATAACTAACTATATTAGACAAGAATGGGAACAAAAAGAATGGCTCTTTCAGGGACAGCATGGTTTCAGGAATGGTTTCTCTTGCGAGAGTCAGATAGCATCATTGTTTCAGGATATAGCAGATGAAGTTGATGATAGTGGGAGGGTGGACGCCGTAATAGTAGATTTTGCGAAGGCATTTGATGTTGTGCCTCACGACAAACTGGTTCATAAATTACTGCAGTCAGGTATTGACACCAGAGTTGTCGCGTGGATTGATGAGCTTCTTCGAGATAGAAAACAGAAAGTCCGAGTTGGACAACAATTTTCAAATCTAGCAAAGGTAACTTCAGGGATTCCCCAAGGAAGCGTTATTGGACCTCTCCTCTTTCTAGCTTTTGTGAATGACCTGCCAGACAATTTAATTTCAAAGGTACGACTATTTGCAGATGACTGTATATTATATCGAGTTATTCATTCAAAAGTAGATGAGGATATTTTGCAGGATGATCTACATAGATTACATCTCTGGGCGGAAAAAAATAGCATGACAATAAATAGTTCGAAAAGCAAAACCATCACGTTTGGTAGGGGCCGCAAGTATACTGAAACTCAATACCGTTTAGGCAACGAGAATATTCCAAGAGTCGTGTCTTGTAAGTATCTGGGAATAATTTTTGATAGCAAATTGAGTTGGGAAGATCAGGTAAACTTTGTCGTGGGGAAAGCGTGGAAATCTTTGCATTTTACTATGCGAATACTAAAAAAGAGTACTGCGAAAGCAAGAGAATTAGCTTATATATCTCTAGTTCGCCCATTAATGGAATACGGGACGGTTTGTTGGGACCCTTATAGAATATCACAAAAGGAATATTTGAATAGAGTACAGAGAAGAGCATGTAAATTTATTTTCCGAAGCAATAGGAAGAAAGTAGAGTGGGAGTCATTAGAAATCAGGAGGGTTAAGGCAAGACTCTGTGCTTTGTACAAAGCGTATGTCGGTTATCCAGCTTGGAAAGATATCCACATCCGGCTCAGTAGACCCACGTATTTTAGTAGAGGGGATCACAAGCACAAAATACAGTTCAGGCCACAGAGAACAGATGTTGGAAAATTTTCCTTTACAAATAGATCTATAACGGACTGGAATAAGTTGCCTGCGACAGCCTTGGAACCCTTTCCTCTAGGTCTTCAGAGATTTAAAAGTAAATTAACTAATGATATTTGTAAATTTTATTAGTTAGTAAGTTATGTTCATTAGAATTATTTATTATTATTAGTAATTATTGTAACCATTATTAGTACTGTGATAATTATTAGATGCATTGGTTTATAGTATTCATATTGACGTGTGGTGACGTGTTGTGAAGTGTGGTGCTATATAGAAGTAGAAAGAGAAGTGAAGTGAAGTGAAGTGAAGTGAAGTGGAGTGCAGTGTATAAAAAGTCGTATATGTTAGTATAAAGTATCTGTATAGGACCACCATAATTAATAGAATTAGTAGTAATAATGCGGGTATTGTTATTAATGCATTTTTTGTTAATATTGTTATCTTATTATTATCTTATTATTATTATTATTATTATGATTATTACTGTCTTAAAATAATTTTAAGTTACATTGTATTTAATTCATAATTATAATATGTAGATATAATATGTAAATTTTAGTGTTCCGCCACCAGGTTGTATAAACCTACCTGCGGAAATAATAAATATCTATCTATCTATCTATCTTTCAGCGACGCGGCGGTGGCGGCGGCGCCTCCTCGCCCGCCTCTCCGTTGCAGGCGCGTTGTCAAGTTTACGGGAGCGCGAGAAAGGCGCGTGCGACAGCGACAGTGGCGGCGGCGGCGGCGGCGGCGCCGCGCGGCGGGGCGCGGAGAATGTAGCACAATCGAAAGTGGCACGACGACGTCGGCGGCGCGGCGGTGAGGTGGCCGCGAAGCGCGCTCGCGCCGCGCTCGCCTAGCGGTGGACGCAGAGCGCTGAAACGGAGCCAAACGCGCGTGCATAGAAAGCGAGGGTTATATTTGGTTAGGGATTCAAAGTTCGAGATAATTTATTCGTATTTGCAATCGAATTAGTAAAAGAAGTTTTAATAGGTGATGGTAAAAGATTGTGTGCGGTCTTTTTCACGACTGAGGAAAGTCAGAAAGTTTTTCTCGCAAGGCAGCAAATAGGCACGGGGGATGAACTCGATGTGTCAGTGAAACTTTATCTCACTTGTTACATGTTACTTTTTCCAGTAGCCCGTAATTCAACGAGATTGATTAAATGAAATATATAAATTCACGATTTTTGTTTTAATGGTAAACAAATAGCAAATTGACTAACTGCGGTATTAGACAATTATCTTAGCAGTGAAATAAAATTTTCAGCAGTATGTTACATATTCCTTTTTAATTTTAAGACTGAAGTAGTTTTGAATGTCGCAAAAAACAACATAAATGATTTACACTGCTCTCCTGGATAAACGTGGAGTATTTTCACTGGTAGTGGGCAAGCAATTATATTCTGCATAAGTCTTGCCTTCGAACAATCATTAGATTTTGTAATATTTGTTTAGTGTTAAATCATTTTTAAGTATATAACAAACTTTTACTGAAAAAAAGTTGTTTTCAGTAATTTTTTTGTGCGCCACTGCGCCCTGTCGAGTCCACAGTGCGGCGCGGCTCTCTTTCACTGTCGTTGTCGTAGTCGGCGGCGGCGTCGCCCGGCCTGCCAAGTTCACGAGGAGCGCGGGGGGAGCGGGGCGAGACGGGTGGGGGCGGGCGTTGGGTGCGAGCGGCGGTAACGAAGAAGAAATTCCCGCTTCACGACCGGCGCGCGCTGTCCGGTTTCACTTTTGTCGCGTGGGCGGCGACGATGGGGGCGGGGAGGGGAGATATGAGCTGAGCGGGGACAGCGCGGGTGGCGTGGATGGGCGTGAAGGACATCGTATCTTGTATTTAGGGATTGCCGCTTCCTTTAAAGTTTTGTGATCTGGATGCACCTTGGGCTTCCTGTGTTGACAGCTTGAAGAGCCCCGGACGTTAGATTTGGGACTGAACAGACTAGATGGGGGGACTTGAGTTTAGAGATCAATGGGCAAAATATTCGATTTGAGCATGATGGTAGCTACTGGATACATTTTAACTTAGGTTAAAATGGTTACTTTCTTTGTGAAGTGTTTCGTTGGGTGTTTCACTTTGCTGTGACTGAGTGATAATGCTTTCAGAATACATTTTTAATTAGATGTGACCTATTATGGCCGGCAATTTTGTTTCTCATAGTACAGGA
This sequence comes from Acheta domesticus, assembly GCA_031308135.1. NCBI lineage: Eukaryota > Metazoa > Arthropoda > Insecta > Orthoptera > Gryllidae > Acheta > Acheta domesticus. The sequence continues at coordinate 174,280,345 of JAHLJT010004567.1, forward strand.
GATACCTTTACGTTATTTCTTTTTGACACTATTTTGCTGTATATATTATTGTGAATTTAAAAATATCATGCTTGATTGAAACGTTTTGTACTTCTGTAAAATGTTGACAAAGGAATTGATAAGGTGGAAACAAATGTTACTTGCGTTTAGTGACGATCCTTAATGATTTATACAAAATTGAATATTCTTCGAATAGGTGGTTGAACCCTGACCTTAACCAACCTGTACGACTCTTCAGTCATAACAAGCCGACTATAAACAGTAGCCTCTCAGTCACTTCATCAATTACTGAGCTGTGCCACGTCCTAAGGGTTCTCGAGAAGCTCCACGCTAACCGGGTCGAAAGGAGCCGCTGGGCGAAGGCGTAATGAGGAACAAAGGACGCCCATACCATTCATCTTCGACGCCCGTGTTCGGATATTATACGAGGGCCGCCTCGACCCTTATCTCCCAGTAGCGCCCCGTGATTTAACGTTGGGCAGGGCTCTGGGTATATCTCCTCCCCGTAAGACGCCATATATTCCCCGCCCGAGCTCGCTTCAGCCTTTCTCCAAAAGCTGCCGGTATCATGTTTCGTGTGTAGCCCTTGGAAGAGGCTGTGCTTCTTGTGGTGGTGGGTGCAAGCCCCCCCCCCCTTCAACAAAAAGAGGAATGCAGGAAATTATTAAAGAATAATTATATATCGGGTTGAGCAAACAGGTTTGGGTGCGGACCCCGCCGAGGCGGAGTGCAGCCCTGTAATGGATTTATCGTGTTGCCGTCTTGACAGGCGCCCGGCCGGCCGGCCCTTCGAGTCCTGGCGGCGGTGGCTCCTCTGGTGGAATGCGGGGGCGACGGCGCGTCCTCAGTCCTCACGACACTCCCGCTGGCGCGCTTCGTTTATTCCGCCTGTTCGCTTCTCCCCCTCCCCCTCCCCCTTCCTCGTGGCGCGCGGCTCGGTGTCCTCCAGATCCCATCGGCGGCTTAGTGGACGAAGGGTCACTGGCTCCTGGGAGGTGTGACACATGCGGCTGAGCTGGGTGTTGAAGTCGTTCGGGGACCTGTGAGAGGTCAGGGTAGTTCAACCGCCAACCCCAAGAACTTTTGTGAAGAAAACATAGTGGGTTGCCTGCGTTCAACAACTTATCGTATTAATTCTGAGTACGTATTAAGTGGTATGTGGTTCGGTCTTGAATTGATTCAAAGAAAAGTTTGACATACCTCTGTTCAAGTCCTGTTTGACTCTCGTCGTTGCATTACGTATTGTTTATTATTTAAGTTAAATTTCAGTGTACCACAGCGTAGTATTGTAAGCTATAGGTCAACTTGAAAGTGAGGCTAATGATAAAAATGTTATTAATGGCCGCAGCAGTTTTTTTTCTTTCGTTTAAGTTTCGAAGCGACTTCGTTACGTTCTTAATTTGATAAATACCGAAACCTCGCTCTTATAAAAACACATCCATCGGAAGTGGGTTTCATTTACAATCATAATTTCGCTATTATATTTTTGTTTAAAATCTTCGCAATACATAATTTGTAACTCTATTGTAAAAATATACATAGGGGTCGTTCTATGAGTCATTTCGTAAACGACTCAGCGTATTTCTCTGTGTTGACCTGGATCCTTTCACTGTTCTGGAAACAAGCAAGAAAAGCGAGCGGCGGGGTAGTACTCCGACGCGCAAGACGCCGATGGGAACGTCAGGGCGCGTAATTGCGACGCTGTCGCAAACGGAGAGCGACGTGGCGGCGCCCCCGCGAGCGCCGCCTGCGGCGGTGGGCGTCGGCCGCCGCCGATCGCTTGATAGCACCGGCGCTCGAGATCGGGAGGGGAAACGTAAATGGCAAGCATATGCACGAAAATGGTCGGTTGGTCTAGAAAGTATCTCGTCCATTAAAATTAAACTGTTGGAGGTCTGATAATGGAATGTGATCTATTATCGGTACTTTAATGTGGGTTCAGAGCTTTTGACGTCATTTGCTTTTTGAAATACTGCTTTGACATTAGTAGTTTAAGAATTTTTTTTTTAAAAAAATTCAGTGGCACTTTGTGAAAAGACAAAATAGGGAATTTAATTTCTCTAGGAAATGTCAGGGAAAATTTCGTGAAGGTTATAAAATTAGATATTCCAAACAAAATAGGTCAGCATTTTTTTCTGTTCAATTTCTTTTAATTTATACTTTATCACGACGAAATCAGGAAGCTTAAAAATTAGTTTCATGTGTGCTTTAATATTTTTTTTTAAATAGTGTGATATACTTTACAAATCTTATGAGTGAAAAGTTCAAAAAACATGAGGAAAACCGGGGAAAATCGGAAATTTGTTTCAGGAAATGAGTGACCATCCTGGTAAATGAAATTATAACGTTTTATTTGAGAGTACGTGAAGTACTTCCGAGCGTCTCGTGTAAATCAGATCAGCGCGCCCGACTCTTATTGTGGCTCTGCGACGTCATGTGGCTGACATGTGTGCGTGTGCGTGCAGAATTGGCTATCTGTCTGGCCGTGGGCGCATTGATGAAGCCATTACAAAACGAACAATGGCAGAAGCGAATAGCGGTGTATTCGGTGGCGGCGTTGATAGTAGCTTAATGCGAGTCTTGGCATTGCTCTTCACCTTGAACCATCACACACACACACACACACACACACACACACACACACACACACACACACATCCTCCTTACATCGCGATGAAGTCCGGAATGCATTGTTAGCGAACAAGACGCCTTGTGGGGATGAGGCAACTTCTTTTTTCACAATTCACGTTCAAGACAATGTCTTCCCCCGATCATTATTCGCATCGTTTTATTGCTGTCGTCAGACTTCGCTGACCAAGACCTTCTCCCGATGTCGGTCCCGCGGGAGACTTTACAGCCAAGGTTCTGCGGCCCTTAGTCGCAATTTAGTGCATACCTTAGTGCATTTTCTTCTGGATGTTTTCTCCTTCTCCCGTCTCGGGAGGGTGAGCTTATCGTGAAGATGTTTTCCAAAGCGTGCTCCCTCGATAAAGCCATCTTAGACCTCGCTTCTCTTCGACTCCCTTGGAGGATGAGTCTTCCGTAAGACCTATTACAACGGGCTGTCGAATTTGAAAACCCGCCGTGGCGCCTAAGCAGGTGGAAGAAACCGATTAAGGAATTATCCAGTGTAGAGAGTTCCTCGGTAACTGCTTGAACGGATGGATTCCTTTTCTTTCGTGGACCGTATTCCAAGAGGATTAATGAGGTTAAGCGTAAAAAAAAATGACTTGCAGGTATACTATACAGGATTAGGAATAATAACGAAACAACTCCGGAGCAAGGAAATGGCTTTATTATGGCTATCATTATTTCATTAAGGCCACCCGAACATGTACACAAGTACAATTTGTGTTCCGTACGTTCTAATGATCAGATATTACTGTGATACACTGCTTCGAAACCTATTGTTCTCGGGGTGTAGTATATTATATACGAATTGTTCTGGTGACCCCTTCTGCACCAAGTAAGTTGAGCGATTGAGTAATCGTCGCAGCCGGTGACGCGACGTTCCACTTCGATTGAAAGAGCTGTCTCCATTGTGTTTGTTGTGCTCTTCGGCAGAGGCGTTTGTCGTTTCTAGCCTGTCGCCCCTTGCCCGTCGCTTATCTCGAGCGGTTGTGGCGCATAGCCGCGTGCCCTAGTCGTCGTGCGGAGGGCGGGGGAGGTAAGGAGGAGGGGGAGGTTGACGATCGCTTTGTCAGGAGACAACTCAGCGTAGGCGCAGCGATGCCGCCGCAGCACTTGCGTGTGGCGAACGGGCGCGTTGCGAAGATTCTATAGTTTATGATTACGCTGATGATATACTTATGAGTAAGCCACCTTCGTTTGGCATTTGGTAACTAGGAGTAGAAATATACCAAGCTAAATGTATTTGAATTGCAGAATGCGGGATTACATTTATGTGAAGCGGTCGCGCGAAATAGCTAACAGTTTGTAATTAACGGCCATCTGGAAACATAACTCCGGTGAAACGAAAATAAATTTCAAGCGCATGAATTTCAAGTTTTAGCATTTAACTGGGCAATAATGAAGTACATAAGCAATGAAAGTGTAATTGAGTTACCTAATCCAACGGAATCGTAAACTATAGAATTTCCGTAGGCTGCCACAGCATCCTTTTTTTTTTTTTTTTCTCTTCGAATTTTCTCTCCCAATTCCCGTGCATCCACTTGTCATCCCTAAAAGTAAATATTCGACTTTCACCACCTCGGTTCCTATGGTAAACAAGTTATTTCATTGAATTTTGGGTGCTTCATACATATTTTAATATTTTTAAAATTGAAACCCGCGATGCATTTTTGACTAATTTTAATGTATATTTTTAAGTTAATAGTATAATAATTGTTACTGCGATGGGAAGTCACCCCCTACGGCCCTTCGTTCACTTTGTGGGACACCGCTCTCCCCTTAAAAATGGAAGTAGTACTTTTTGGAGGAATTACCCCTTATCCATTTCTGCGATACTACGTAATATTGTTGCAGCTCAGTTGTAACAGACCATTCACGCATTATCTATGCACACGAATGCGTGGATACTAGAAAGTCTAACTTACGGCTTATTTGCAATGTAATACGATAGAGTCGCAATATTGATTCACATTCCAAGAAATTCTACTTCCTCTTCGTGGAAAACTTGTTGCGTCCACCGCCGTAAGATGGTTTTATTCCCACACCTCCGCTATGCTGTGACAAAAGATGACATTGCGGTTCGCAGCGTGGTGCGACAAGTGCTTTCCATCCGGCGAACTGCGTTTTCTTTCAGGATACGCGGTCGCCTGTCTCATGCCTCCGAAAGAGATTGGCTTCTCGGAAAGCTAGGGTGAGCTGGATTTGTGTAACGTGGGAATACCCTGCGAAATCATCGCGTTGTGACTGGCCATTGCCACGCGCGCGTGCGCGGTCGGGGGGGGGCGTGTCTAGCCGCAGCCTTCCCCTTGGTCCGGACCAAGGCTGTGTGCCGCGCGCGGCACGGCACGGCACGTCCCGTCGCCTCGCCATGGAGAGCGCAGCCCGCGGCGTGGCGTGGCGTGGCGTGGCGCGGCGCTATCAGCGCGCAGGATCGCGACAGTGGCGCCGCGGCACCGGATGTGTCGTGTCAGTTCCTGCTGCCCGGTCGCGCGCGCGCGCGCGCCGCCATGCGAGGAGTCTGCCCGCTTCCTCTTCCACCTGTAGTTGGGGGGGGGGAAGGGTTTGCGAAAATAGCTGCTAACCGGCTGCGGTGACCTATGAGGACGGTAGTTACGGGTTCCCTAATATCGGCTGTAGGTTCGAGTCTTAACGGTGGGAGGAATTTCGACACTTGAAAATGCTGCGTCGAAGCTGAAGGTTCTAGGAGGGGCTGTTCCGCGAGGCTGTTTCCGTTGTTTCCCCCTCCATTTGTTTCTGGCGAATGCCGAAGGAAAGGACGCCGTGCGATCCCTATTCATTCAACATCAAAAACATAAAAGCTGTGTGACGTAATATGGGGAGAAGTGCAAAATGTGCATGATTTTTTGAGCTTAGGACTGTCTTCTAACTCATATACACAAGAAGTTCAATTAAGAATACTACACGTAACAACAATCTTTCGTAATCTTGCCATCAATGTCAACCCTAGGAGCCGGGTGATAGCCTTATCACCCATTGTTTCACTTTCCATTCCGCGTAATACGAAAATCTTCGAAAACGTTAACACGTCACCATCCCGGTGGGCGTGGAATTCAGGTTGCTCGCCATTTGTGAATAATGCAAAAACAGTTGCATTAAAGCGCCGATCTTTTTAGTGCCGAAAGTCTACAGAGGAGCGTTTATTCGGTCTTCATTTCTTAAAATTGCTTGTAAAATTCGTAATCCTCCTAAAATGTAGAGCTTGTTTACATGTCCAAAATACTTGAAAATTGGACGTTGGGTCCAGATATATTCATCCCTGTGTGCGTACTTTGAAAGTGGTTAGCTTGTTTGGGAAGGACGTTTGGAATATTCACTGAGTGAGATTAAGAAGAACAGGAACGTAGCTATAATAGGCAAGGGGTTTACGGGGTAAAACCCACTCCGAAATGAATGAATGAATAATAAATAAATATTTCCTCTTAATGTTGTTCATTATGTTTGATAGTTGTAAAAGTAAAATTCGCTTTAATATTATTTCGCACGATTTCGTAAACGGGCTTATCGAAATATTACGTAAAGACTGTCGGCTCAGTCTTCAATATGAATAAACTCTTCACTTGTTAAGCTTCCCCGACCGAAAATTCTGTATATGGCTCTGCTAGGTACGTGATTAGCCGTCAGGTGGTCCTTGTGGCTTCGCCATTATCCCCTGCTTTGCCGCGTGTTCCCTCTCTTCCTGTCGCACGCGCCTCCCGCGACGGACGTGATGTCACGGCCGCCACAGTGCTGAGTCTCCACTTCCGGGTGGCGTCACGGGAACGCAGGGCTTGCCGTCCCCGCCCCGCCCCGCCGTGGGGACTTCGCCCCTGTGGCATCCGTTGAGCGTCTACACTCCGCTGCGCCAAGGTTGAGCACTTGCACGTAAAACTAAATAACATTATCACTACATTCACAAAGCAAAAATATATACCCCGTCTCTCGTTCAGGTGATAAATAAAATTATATACTTTTAGCTCTTGCATTTCCTGTATTGTTCAGTTTGTAGGAATTGGTAATAAACTGTTTTCATAGCTGATCACTGATACATAGGGTTTTGATGCGAAGCTGGGAAAGTATTCTAATCCGATGAGAGATTGTTTACCAGATCCGCGCACGATAGTACTCGATTACTATCACGATTTAAATGGCGGCTTGATACAAACGTACAAAGACTATAAATACCGGTGAGTGAAACAGTGTAAACGTCGAATACTATAACACAAACTAGGAAGAACGAATTCCCAAAGAAACCCGTAATTAAAATATTCTTAAACTTGTATTTTATTACAATAGAATATAATTGAACATGGTGTGAATACATTTCACACTCACACCCATGGTGTTTCCTGCGAGTGCTGACAAAACATGTCTAGCCTCTTTATTGCTGGGAGATGCGCTCCGTTCCACCCTCCTTGTATCATGGCAGTCGGACAAAGGCCGGAAACTTGTGATCTCAAATGGTAGCGAAGGCGCCGATAAAGCGAGCGAAGTTGTGTAACTTCTGAAAAGAACAGGTGAAATAAGAATCGTGAATTGTCAAAGCTCGGCCATTGGAATGAATAGTTTTCTGAGAAAAAAAACTGCTGTTACATGATGTTGCCTCGGGTGTCGTGGGAGAAATGTTCTATCGCTGGGACACCTGCAGGTGTTCCACTGATGCATGTGCAATTTTCTTCGCGAGTCAGCCGTTCGAGGCCCAAATGCACTGCATCAGCGTGACGTTAGTGTAACAGTTTTTAGCAGCTGCAGAAAAGAATATCGGAAGCGGTATTCTTGCAGTATTGCACAGAGCTGGAAATCTTCAATGTTCTGAGAATTACAGAATCTTAAGCTCGTTTCGTAGCTTGTATCGCCTACCGACTGTCGTGACACTGTTTTGGTAGTTCCGGAAAGCCAATTTTTCCTTCACCTGATGCCTTCGATCAATTTCACTTTCTCTATTCCTTGCTCGCTCTAACCAACCAATTTGGTAGATGTTTGGAGATTTCATTTTTCCGTATAAGGCGAAGGGAAGAGAGAGAGATGCTGTTGTGGACACTTTCTGTCCCAATTTTCCTGGTCCCACTTCCCCGTCGTGGTCGACGCGGAGTCATTGGCGTTATCTCTCCGGGGCAGTCACCCTGTCAGCCTGCGTCACCGCACTTGCCTCTTTGGGTCACCAGCACGTACTACAAAACTGATTCGATCTCTTCCAGTAAACTTAAGATCATTGAAATGTGCGAAGTTTTTCGTTCAGGCACATAGTCTGTGGGTCACTTCACTCAAGGAAAGAATTATAAAGCTAAATTAATTGAAAATGATTCAACAGGTGTACAAATTAATGTCATTCGTTGGCTTACTTCATTCGAAGCCTGTGGATTCATTTGTTCGAAGTAAGAAATAACAATATTTTTTCAAATAAATTTGTTCTTATTTAGACATTCAATTAACCGTAAAGCGTATTCGATACTTGATATGATGCAATTAGAATATGTATATTCATTTAATTTTTGCTGTATCTCGCGTCATTATTTCGTCCTGTCGTTCAGTTGACTAGTTTCACGTGACAAGTATGTTAACTATTTTGACGTGAACTTTGTCTCTGAGGCACTGCAGTTTGTATAGTTAGTCTAAGGAGAAAGGTTGTCGTTGTTATGTGTATAATGAACACCTTGCCATGGTTAGGCCTCAGTCTTAGGATTTTGTATCCAATACAAAAGGACTATACTATTGTCTTTTTGGGCTTTCAACTGGACTTCAATGATGCGTCAGTGGCCTAAGATATTCGACCGATAAGGGGCAGGCTCTGCTTCAATTAAAGTAACCGCCGAAGTTCCTACGCTCACCCACGATGTCACTACCACTTCGACGAATCAGGCCTATCACCAATTTTGATATTCTTCCAAACAGACATTCAGCAACAAGTGGGAATGTGGTTGACACGCTAGACTTCTCCAGCGCCGGCGCTAGCAAAACATTGCAGGTGGATGGGGACAGACATCTTGGAACCAGGCAGTTGATTGAAGGAGGGCACGGCTTAACTGCTCGTCTTCATTACATTTTCGACGCAGATATGCCATTGCCTACGTTTTGTGGCGAGTTTTCGGTATTATGTCTTCCTCTCCTGGAATTTTCTTCGGCACGTTTACCATCTTTTGCTTCAGTTTTTCTTTTTGCGGTTGGGTCCATTTCTTTTCGTCGCGATTATCATTTCAAGTGGGGTAACGAGGTAATTTTCTCCCCCACCGTCCCTCTGACGGTGGTGGCGCCGACAAGTCACCAGCCAAAGGCCTTCATTATGTGGGTTGGGGGGGGGGGTAGGAATTGTAGGTGGGGGTCCATTAGGAAAATGGAATGACCTGGCTGGCGTCCGACAGGTTGGCACGCCTGTGGGTTGGTGGTATGGGAAGTGGTACGTGCGTTTACGGCATCGTTTATGAATGTAACGCATGCTCCACTATTCAGAACCGAAAACTTGGCCCCGCGTTCTTGGAGGATGTTCAGGTTATTCTTACCTCCATTGACGAGCAATGGGGGCGATCTCGGATGTAGTGATCAGGCTTTCGCCTTCCTCCGCTGGACCGGAGTTCAAATCCCGATCAACATGAAGTGTCGCGCTGCCACGTTTTTCTAATTTTTTTAGGTCAAAAACATCCGGGCCCTAGTTATAAATAACATACCGCATCCAAGACAGGCATACGGCAACCGCGCGCGCTACAAACCAAAAGCTCGGGTCCGCCACGATCAGGCTGGTGCAGCGTAAGTGCGGTCGGCGGGTTCGTCCGCTCCCCTCCTCCCGTCCTCGCTACCACGTGGGCCTCCCCCGCCCGCCACTTACCGCGGACACCCTGTCTTTCGAGCGCCCCGTCGGCACGCATACTAAACAGGCGTGCGTCGACATACTTCGATTGAAAGGCACGTGATGTTCTCGATAACGTATGCACCCTCGAGCAGCGTATTTCGGGGAGCGAGCCTGCGTTCGGGAGTATGAGCTGGAGGACGCTCTACCCCTACTTTTTTTGTTTTATTTTTTATAATGGGTGTTCTGATTTTTCGGCGTTTCGACGTAAATTAACTTATGCGTTACGAATTGCATTTACATACCAAATGTTTATAATGACCTCTCTTAGGCAGGTTTCCTCGTGAACGAGGCCTCTCCGGAGGTGCCGCTGCGTTATTCTTTATTCATGACGGTTACGAGATTGAGACAATTCTTCCGAGAATAATTTTGGATTTTAATTCGGATGCCACCTAATTTTGTTTAATGACATCCGAAACACGATTTGTAAGTGTCCTCTCCCTTGTTTCGAAATTGTCATATTTTTAACACAATTTCAATATGTTTATGGTAGCGGAGGACGACGCATCCTTGGTGCCCAGGAAAAGTAACAGCTCTAAAAATATCGTTTTAATAAGGTGAAATATTTTTAAAATTTTACTTACTATACTAAAATTAATTCCCATGGTTGCAAGTATGTAGAGTAAAACCAATCTTCCGTTGTGAGTTGAACGGTTCCCCGGGAAATAAAACAGTTCTACAAAATGACACTTATGATTTCACTTTTCCCTCGTCAATGTTTATAATTGCGTAGATAATAGTAGTTATGGCAACACGATATGTCAGAAAATTGCTAAGAACAGTAAAATGACTAATCTTTTTATTGCTCGAACGAGAAATACGGTATTGGTATATAACGTAACACTCTTGTTATGCTAAGAAGTTCATTCGAAGTTCAGAAAAAGTGCAATACCATTTAAAGTACAGAAATTTAATACGTTATACTCTTGAGTTAAAATGCAAATCCCGATCCATGTCCCTCCATGTTGAATTTGCGGCGGACGAAGCAGGTTCGCAGCATGTTTTCTCGAGTGCCTCCAATTTCCCCCTGCCGCTCCTTCCCCCATTGGACCGCCGTCAATGAACATTGTCATATACTCCTTAAACATCACTGATGTGAGCTTTGAAGCTCGGTTTAATCGAAAGCCAAAACTTGGAAGTTTATTTTCAATATAGAAAGGCATTGCCACAATTTTTTTTTTTATTTTTTTTTTATTTTTTTTTTTTTAAACTTTATCCTGCCGTGATATTGTCACAGTGACATCAGCCGTCGTATCTCCTCAGGGCGGGTATTGACACCTGCGTTTTATCTCCAGCGTTGTCGATATTGCGCCTGCACTTCGCCCAAAGAGGCCGGACGTTGGCGGTGGCTGCGATTTTCTTTTCCTCGAGGAAACTGCTCTAAAAACGAAGTGAAACCGCCTCCATCCCACCCGTCCCCTCCCCTCCCCTCCCCGCTCGCCTCTCGCCCCCGCGCCAGAACCCCCACCTCCTGGCGCTCGTCTTACGTAAAGGCGGCGGCGGGGCCTCCCTTCCGATTTCGTTCTCGATTTGTTGTAGCGCTCTGCGCGGCGGTGCGCCGACATATTACATCGTGCCCTATTAATCTGTGCGAAGTGGGTGATTTTTGGCTATTGGCAGGAACGAGGCACTGAGGTTCGGAATAAGTAAAATTGCATGCTTGCCTTACGACCAATCCGGAGAACGGAAGGAGAAAATCCGAAGATTTAGTCAACACAAGAAAAACTTCACAGAAAATTGCTAGCAACTTCAGCAGAATTTGCACATTCACATATAGTGATTAAGAAGTTATTACATCTTCAAACTACCGAAATAACGTCATGAACCAATGTCGCAATGTTATACTTCGATTTATTTATTGTGCCTTTTGACAGTTCATCAGCTGTTATGGTGTCATACAATCGGGAGCTTAAACGCCACTACATTGACGTCACTAATGTGACATTCAAGCTCCCGATTGGATGCACCGTCCGCGCTGATGAATTGTCAAAGGACACTATAATTAAATCAAAGTGTATTCATTTAGAAGGGGACTGTACCCCCGCTCCCCTCAAACTAGACGCATGCGCTTCAGTTCTTGACCTCTGTCCGTCGGCTCACGCCCCCACTTAAGTGGTGCCCTATTTACTGGCGCAATGGGCCTGGGGGTCTCCTAGGGCTGTTCGCGCGGCATCATTTCGAGGGAGGTGGCCGACGCCGTCGGCTCGGTTGCACCACCGGCCTGCCGGCGGCGGTGCGCCTATCGGGAGGAGAAACTGCTCAAGAAACGCCTTTGCGCCCACGAACCATTCCGCCCGGCGCGGACTGCCGACTGCTCGGGCCGGCTCCCTTCCGCGGCTCTCGTTTGCTCCAGCGTTGCCTTTTATCGGTAGTTTTCAACGCGGGTCGTGTTGTGGTCTATTGACTTTCACAGCGGTGGACACTTGAACTAGATATTTATGGTTTATGTGTCGATTAGTATCGAGAACCACGCTCTGTTGGGTTCGGCTCAGTGTATTTAAGATGGATGTTGATAAAGTTGCTATGTTTTGCGGTGAAATATCGAATAGATTTCTTGCTTATAATTCGTTAAAATTGGACGCGATAAATCTAAAATTGACTAACAGAAAATTCTAAATACTGATATATGCCAACATGTCTGAAAGCTGAATCTGAGAAGAGAAGATACTGTGATCCATGGAAAAATCGTCCAATGCCTGACACCAGAAAGCTGTTTCCGAAAGAGAGGTTGAACACATACTATTTCTGAATTTTACTCTAAATTGATGACGTGATAATCCAGGTTTCGTGTCAGTCTCATCTCCTTCCAAACTATTATTCAGATGTTTATTTCCTTCGTAAATATCGCTATCGTAAATAACATTACTTCGTAATGACAGGTTGGTATGTATGGAAGTTGCTATTTTAGAATAAGAAACGATAATCCCTGGGAGACTTGGTTCTATTCGTCCAGCGTGGGCCACGAAAACCGGCCTCTGCCTCCTTCGCCTCGCCCAGCACCAATACCCCTCCCCTCCCCTTCGCGCCCGCAGCCCCACTTCCCCGCCCACGGCGCTGGGTGACTCACAGGCCCATTACGGTGGATAATGCGCCTGCGACGCCACATCCACATCCACAGCTTCCACCATTACCGCAAAAGACACCCTCTCAAGCCCAGGGGAAGATCCATCCGATCGTTTTGAAGGGGGACAATCAAAGATATTTGTTAAATAAACGTATTTTTTAATATATTGTATAATATTTTTGTAGTGTATATATGATACTACATAAGGTTTTAAAATACTTTCATAAGTATAACGTAAATAAATATTTTAAAAAAGTTTGCCAAATAAAGGAAGGCAACAAACATAAACTCTAGGTATTTGGGGGGGGGGCATTCCCCCCCCTCCGGATTCACCACTGCTCAAGCCCCTCTCCCAACCGCCGCCGCCGCCTCTAATCCCACCAACTTCTGCACTGCCTTCTCTGTCGCCCTCACCGCCGATTCCACCTCCCGCCATCTTTTGCACTACGAGGGAGGCCGCCAGCACTAGTGGCGGCGCGTTCGCTTCGCGCCCAGGAGAGCGTGGAAATCGGCGTTGCACGGGCTCTGCCGTTCTCATCCGCGGCAACAGCGTTCGCAACACAACCCGGCGGGCTATTCGCAATCCTGGGATTTTGGAGCAACGCTTCGGATGTTGTGATGAAAGGACGTCTCCTTCAACAATTCTTTCGGTGATCGCGTCGATTTTATTGTTGAGCGTTGTGTGGCGTCATAAGGTATAATATAACGTCAGAATTTCTTTTTGAGTGATTTAGATGCCTTGTTTATTCAATTTTAATTCACGAATCGCCTAGTTTAAAGGAGCCCAATTTTCAGTTTGAACGCAACCATATATTGTTACTAGCCTTAATCTCCAAATAAATATGTACATTAGTATATCTTTTTCATGTGGTAAAAGTGTGTTCACGTAACCCAAGTGTGTTTTCCGATAATTGTCGTTCAGCGTTAGAAGCTAAGCGGTGAAACGATTTTTCACCTAATAATTGATTATATTTAAATGTCCTCGGTTGCCTAGGCGACATCACTCGTGCTTGCCCATTTTGTCGACGTTGCGGTCATATTATCGTGGCATTCCTCTAGTAATTTAGCACGTATTTAGTGGTACCTAGTCCCTATTTAACGTCTATCTCCCAATAGTATCAATCATTTTACTAGTAATGCATTACTTCTAAATGAAGGGGTTATGCCGCAGCTGGAACAGTGAGCGACTTTTTACGAAACGCTCTGGGTGTATATCATAACATATAAATGTTCTGACATAAGAACCTCGCGTGAATTTACCGCGTTGTTTTTGGCTCGCCCTGCGTCGACTCGATCCGTTTGTGTGGCTTCCCGACTGCGAAAGCAGCCCGAGTGCCGGGTTCGCGTCGCGCGCGGGGCAGGCACCCGGCGCTGCGCGGTGCCCGGTCGCGAGCGGCGCGGCGCGGCGCGGCGCGGCGGCAGTGCGGTGCGTGGTAGCAAAGACCTCTCAAGGTCCCGGGGCCCACGGCCGCCGGCCTCTCGCCGCCACTCCTCCGCTCCGCTCCGCGCCTCGCTCACCCGCTCGCTCCGCGCTCTGCGGATCGGTTCCGTAATGAGTCCGTCGTCGCGGGGCCCCGCTCCGCCGGCGCAGGTTGCCGCTCGCGGCCGCTCCGCCGCCCCGCGGAAGAAACCTGCCCGCGCGGCGAGAGGCCGCGCTTGTGTGTGGAAGGCCCGGCTCACACGTTCCGGTATACCGGTGAGGTTATCTGTACGGGTGACCTGAACACGTAAAACTCACCGGTGTGCCGAACGTGTGTGTCAGGTCTAGAGGAGCGTTTAGGGCAGGGGCAGAGTCAACCGATCATTTGGGGGGGGGGAGGCATCATAGATTTTTGTTAAATAACAAACCTATACGTTATTATATTGTTTTTATAGCGGATTTGTGGTAGTTTACAATATAGTTTAAATAATTACATAATTCGAATATAAATAAACATTTAAATGAATTTTGCCAAATAAAGGAAGGTAACAAATGAAAACTCTAAGCCTTTGCGGAGGGCATGGGGGCCACGTACCCCTGCACCCCCCTGGATCCGCCGCTGGTTTAGGGGCTCTCTGATTGGGAAATGCGTTTGCGTATTCACCCAGACCGGCGCGACTCTCGTGGTATAGCCGGTGGATATAGCACTTGGCGGACAATGCAGGTTCGCCGGTGTATGGTCGTTTCCTTGGCGTTCTTTTCTTTCCCCCCGTCTCTCATCCCTCCGATTCATCATTCAAGTCATCTGTTATCACTTGCCTACCAAAATCGTTCATACATTTCAGGTATAACCGTAAGTTTTGGGCTCAAGCATCTTACTAAATAAAACGCCCGATGGGATCCCAGACCTTTTCTCGTGTTCGTGACATTTTAGCAAGTTACAAATGGAAAAACGTCTGCTCGTGATTAAAGAAGCAAACATTCTGTTTAATAATTCCCCATAGTCATTCGGTATCCGGTCTTTTAAGAGCTTAATGTACCGCACCCCACACGTCCGTCCGTTAATACCACATGCTAATTAATTATACTACCAAATGGAGTTTCTATATTTAATTGTCGTGGATTATTCTTAATTTTCATGATTTACCATTTTTTCTTGTTTATAAAGGTTGATTGAGCAACATGTCATTATTTCAAGGCGATTTTGTTGAATTAGAAAAATTGTATTGAAACCTCGAAAATATCTTTGTTCATAGATTATTCTTTCAAAATTTCAGGAATCAAAACTATCACTTGAACTGTAATTATGTACAACAGATTAGAGAACGTAAAATTCCTTGTTTTCAATTAAACATTCTAGATTACGTCGTTTTTTTAACTATACATAATTGTCCATGTTTCTTACCGGATGCTTGATAAAGAAGTTATCATGGACAAACATCGCATGATACGCTCTATTTTTAATTACAGTCTGCACAGCATCGGAACTTCATTAAACTCGTCCGATTTTACGAAGTTGCTAACGATGTTCCGTCTTGCATCACGCGCCTCAGAGAGCGTATTCGCACGGGGGAAACCGGCGGTAAGTGTAGGCCAGTATTTTTAGCGAGCAACACCAAGCGCGTGCTCTTTTCAAGCCAATTGTGTATTATTTCTCAATTTTCTTTTTACGAAACGCTTCGGGTGTATATCATAACATATGAAATGTTCTGACATAAGAACCTCGCGTGAATTTACCGCGTTGTTTTTGGCTCGCCCTGCGTCGCGACAGCTGAACGGCGTGCGGCATCGTTTCATCACTGTTGCGTCAGCAGACTCGAAAGAGGTGCGCTAATGTCTTGTTTCGAAACTGAATAAGCCTCGCTGCGATTTGCAAATGGGGTGTGCGTGTGTCTATATACTTTTTTCTTCTTAGCGCAGCTTGTTGTGGTCAAGAAGAAATACTTTGCTCTCAAACATGATAGTAAAAATTGGATGTGGAGGGTGTTGTAACAAAGGTTCGAGTTTTGAGATATTGTTTAGAAGTAGGAGAATCTCAAATGGTACTAAAATGCCTTACCGTAATTTTGCCATTTTAGTATTAACATCCAAAATGTAAATAAGCTAAAGGGTATTGGGGAGAAGTCCAGAAACAAAGTAAAGAGCGAAAATGCTCAATGTAACAAGGATCATAAACCTATTTTTACATGCATCAGCATTTGCTAAATCTACAATCAACATATCAACAAAGTTCGAGAGTGATCTATGACCCAAAAGAAATAATATTCCTCGAAGAAAAAAGCACCCACTCTCTATTCCAGGTGCATTAGCTTCCCCTCTGTCTGTGCGAGGGTAAAGAGCATAACAATATAGAGTGGATACTTTAATTTGTGTTGGCGGTATCTGGTTCAAGGAATAAGACTAACGAATGCAATAAATCTACTGTTCATTGCTCATTGTAGCAGTACGTTCTTTATCTGGCACTTTGCTATATCTGCTCTGCAACATCACTGCAGAATGAAGTATTATTTATTTTTAGAAGTAACGGGTATGATGATTATTACTAGGGCCTGGATGTTTATGATATGTCATTTTTTTTCTTCGCATTATTTCCATGGAAAATGTAAGATAAGCGCGATTTTATCTACAATGACTTAAATTATGCGATTTTCTTGTGTCATATAAAGTAATCTTTTCGCTTTTTTTTACCCCTTGATCATTTTCCGTTAATTTTTCATTTCATGGTCATAATTTTCATGAATTTACGTATTGTTTGTCATTTTTATGTTTCTGATCCCATTTTCACAAACTTGCTTGCAGTCATCTCAAAGAGATTTTTCATATCTTGTAATTGTTATCTAATTTCTTACATTTTTTGGTTGAATATAATTGCCTGTCTTTCCTATAAATATTTATGTACGTGAATTAGGAGGGTAAGCTATATAGATGGAGAAAAAGAAAGCATGGAAAGCATCAGATGCAAAGGAAATTTTAATTTAGTTTTGTCAGGTTTTGTGCCAAGACTTCACAATCACTTCTATAAAATTTGTGTAATAACTTGGGCGTGAATTGTGAATGGGTTATCTTTCAAAATAAGTTTTTTTAAACAACAGAAAAATTACAAAGGTTTCGAAAATGCAACCAGCAAAATTTTAAGTCATATTTATGATCATATTTTCACATTTTTTATGTCCTAAAGGCTAGCAAATTTCTAACATTTTTAGGTCAAGAACATCCAGGCCCTATTTATTACTATGTGTAGCGTCATGCCGCGACATGACGATAAGATTGAGGCACTGAGAGCACAAGCGGTCTAATCCACATTTTTTGGTGAATGTGAGTTATTGACATTAACTGATATCATAATACGATATTAATATGGTATTATGACATTAACTGATAACATAATACGATATTAAATATCATATTATGTAATCAGTTAATGTTAATAACTCAAATTCACAAAGAATATGGGTTAGTCCGCTTGTGCTCTCAGTGCCTCAATTGTATACAGTATACATTGAATATGGGGGGATGTCAGGATCAATGCATGGGGTTCGGCAGGGTCGACCCATCGGTACTTCCAGTTGCAGGTGTGGGATGAAGTGTGGCAACGCGAGTCCGGGAGGGCGGTCGCCCTAGCTCCCGGGCTTGGGCGCGCGTGCGGCTTCACGCTCCGGGCGCCGCCCGGCGGAGAGAGCGTTCGGTTGCTGTTGGAGTCAGTCGATTGCACACGAGCATTGCCTCCGCCGCCGCCGCTGGGTTGCGAAACTCCACGCCGCGCTGGCAGAGGCGGTGGCGGAGGCGGTGGAGGGCGCGCCCGCCGGTGTTTCGGTGGCTACTGGACTTGCTCCCTTGATTTCTTTTCTTTTTTTTTTAAATATGCATCGGACTATTCTTGTCTCTTTCCACACAATGTATTTTTTTAATGGCTTAGTCGGCGATGGAAGGTTTACACATTGCGTGTTTCCATGCCGCGAGTACGCGAGATAAGGACTGTGATGAATCATGAGAGCTTTAAGTTGGAACGCGAAATGTTTTTTTTAAATATGTTTTTAATGATCCTCGTTTGTAAGTAGGGTAAATCATAGTGTCGAGGGCGAATAAGAGGAATTTATTTCTTGCATCATGTACGACAATCACATTTTCTGTACGGGAGTCACTTGCGGAGGACTTCATTTTCGCGATAGAGGTGAAATGTGTTTTAATGTTTTTTTAATAGAAAATAATAGAACATTAACCTATTTTGTTTGATTTTGCATCATGCGATAATTTTACTTTCAACTTCTGCAGGGCAACATTTCCGTGTCTTGGGTTCGATGTGTCGTGTAGTGTATTTGCGTCCAGCAATTCTGAGGCATTCCGTCTAGGTGCGTCAGCCGCACAGTTTCTCTCGGCCGCCTCTCGGCCGCCTCTCTGCCGCCGCCGCCGCCGCCGCCGCCGCCGCCTCGCGGAAAGTGAAACGCGCGTTGTCCCGGTCACCCACTTCTTCACCGCGCATCGCGTCGGGAGACGCCGTCCACTTGCCATTTCACCCGCGAGGCGATGCGGTCGCCGGGCATCCTCCGCGAGGAGCCGTTGCGTCGCCTTGCGCAACGCCCGCGAGGCGCCGCGCCGGCGAATTGGCTGTCCCCGTTGCGAACACCTCGCCGCGGGCCACGCGGACTCTGACGCCGTTGCTGCTTCCTCCGCGGGGAGGTCGCAGCCAGCAGCGACCTCCTCGGCGGGGGATGAAGCTGAACAGAAACTACCACTCTCTGCAATACCTTAGATTGTTACCATTTGTCCTTAACTCCGGAATAGTGCCTGGCGGGGCTATAGGTAGGGTGAAAGGATATTAAATGGCAGCGGCCGTTGAGGTTGCGCAGTGTGGGACGAGTGCCTCCCGACCTCTTTCCCTCCCAATCGTGGCCCTCCCCTCCCCTCCTCTACACCTCCCAGTCGTGACCCTCCCCTTGAGAAACCAATCGTACGATCCTACACCCACCCCCTAATGCTGCAGAGAGATTACTACAGTAAACCCTTGTTAGCATGAACACGCTTAACACGCGTTTCGTCGTACCAAGAACAAAACTTTGGTCCCAGCAAGGGATTACGGTTTTGTAAATGTCCGTTTATAAAACTCGGATAACACGAACTCTGATTATTTCGGTCCCTTGAAATTCGTGTTAATGAGGGTTTACTGTAGAGCTTTGAGAGCCACTGCTTGCCCACTGCGGGCAGTAGAACTGCACGTTACGTCCATGCAGTAGTTTTGTCAGTACTTTCGTTTATAGTTGGTGCATTGGCTTCATCACCATCTCTTGCAATATCATCGCCCCGCATGACTTCATTTGTTTCCCGATCTGTCAAAGTAGTCGCTTCCAAGTGTTGGAGTAACTTCTCTTTTATCACTGCAACTACACACGTGGTCTCTCGCCCCCCCCCCCCCCCGACATCTTCCACATTGACCGGAGTGCGGCTTACGATCTGATATTTTATTGGAGAGCCCCAATAGGCTCATTCTGGACTAATTCACTCTTCTGATGCTAACATCCATTCTACGATGAAAATACAAAAGTAATAAATTGACGCGGTAAATAGCAACTGGCTCAGGTTTGACGATGTATTGCTCATTTACTCATGTTTCTCGCGCAAATGCTAAGTTTTCAGTTGCTAATCGCATTTTAATCAGAAATTCTGTTGTGAACATTCGCCCGAACCGAGAAGACTCGCGCAGATCCCATCGTCTTCATTTGGCTGGCATTTCTGCGACGCAGTGATTGCATCAGCTTGCGCGAGCGGAGATTCCGGCGCTGGCTTTGTCGCTGGCTCCATTGCTTCTGACTAGGACGGAAATCTACATGCTCGGAATGGGAGAAATGAGTCGCCCCGCCCCGCCCCCTCTCCGCCCCTCACCGCCCTCCGTCCCTCCCTCCTCCCAGTCCCGCCCCTCCCTCCTCCCCGTCCCGCCCCTCCCTCCTCCCAGCCCCGCCCCTCCCTCCTCGCTCCCCGTCCCTCCCCACCCTCTTCCCCGCCATGCGTTCGGCACTCTTCGCCCTCCTCCGAGCGTCGCTACGCCCGCCCCCTTCTCCCCACCTCTTCTCCGCCCCACGTTCGCACCCTTCAGCCCCGCTGTCTCCTCCCCTCCCGTTTCCGTCCGGCCCGCGGCGTCGCACTGTGGCACGCCTGTCGCGGGCATCGCGTCACCGCTGATTCAAAGGCCGAATAGAGCCTGAGGAGCGTCGCGACGCCCGGCGACGCGTGGGAGCGGAGGCAGCGGCGAGTGGCGTGGGCGGAGGCCGTTGCGCGATCGTTTCGCCGTATGTCGCCCATCTGCGTGCGCCGGCTTGTCTTCGCTTGACGCCGCGTTTCCGCTGGCAGTGAGCGTCGCGCTTGGCACGGGTTAAGGCTGCGCGCGAGGTAAACGAGACCCAGACGATGACCCCGGGCGTGACTCGAACGGTTTGTAAGTATGTTCACCATTACACCAACATGTCAATATGCCATATCTGTGCAAAGTATGTGCCAAAACAGTTGCAGTGTAAAACATATTCTAATTAAACACGCCTTGTTTAATTATACCAAAACCTACATTTCGTTATATTTACCTGGTAAACTAGAACCTAATACTCTCGTTAATGTGAAGTAACAAAAGGATGTTATTTAAGGACGTCTTTCAAAGAATATGTAAATTATCAAACTTCTATTACGAGCATCTGAATCACTATAATATTGTACATGGTGATAACGCACATAAATGATAATTGATATTCTCCGATTTGGATCTATAGCTGTAATGCTGTAGTAGATATGACAATTTCGTGCGTCAAACTATCGAGCCTAGAATTTGACTCTCGGAGAGAGTGACGTTGGCAAGTCATCCTCGTGCTTATTTGTGTTCTCTAACAGTGGATAGAATCCGTTAGTAATGTTTACGATTCTCCGGGAATTCTGGAAGCGGACCACCAACGACCTCCAGTCGAAAGAAGAGAAAGCTCATTTAAGTGATTGGGACAGTGGGAGGGAGTATTCTACGCAGCGGAAACTCCGGCTGCTATAAATACTACATGCCTTTCCTACAAGAGGAACCAAACGTCGATGAAAGGAAACTGAATAAAGTACAAGAGGGTTAAGGATCAAAAGCATTTGGAAATAATCGATTCAGACTCGCTATTAAGATTCTCTAAAAGTAACAAGAGGTCAAAGTAGGAAATTTCAGAAATCGCGACAGAGTTAAAAACAAATATTTAGTCATATATTGATCTGAATATTAAGAATGAGATTTGAGATGCCCAAAAGTAGAATTGAAGTGACGGATAGCATACCAACGCAGCATTGATTGTTGGAGACTGAGGAAGCAGGTAGACTACTTTTTTTTTCTTAAAAAAAAACAACATACTCACGATGTATCAAAACTGCAGGTCCCATACTTGTTGAGAAAAAACTCGTTAACGGCATTTGGAATTACAGCAGCGGACAGAAATCATAAATGGGACCCAAGAGAAGGCGGAGGAACTACGTGCTCTTATATACAACCTTTCCGTGCAATGTTGGTATCTATTTTTGTACACCGCAGAGCATAGAGACCTCCCAGAGATGGGCGTTGGGCGGAGTGAGCGAGCCGGGTCGCGGTTGTGGCGGCGGCGGTGGGCGCAGCGCGCGGGCTGTGTCAGTGGAGCGGCGGCGCCCGGTGACCGGGTGCCCCTCTGCTTCTGTGGCTGCCGCAGCAGCGCGCGCCTGGGTCTCCTGCCGCGCCACGGTCCGCTCCCCCTCCACTCCCGAACCTTCTCTTTTCTGCCCCCCTATCTCGACCCTCCTCGCCTCTGCCTCTCCCCCATCACTAAACTCCCCACTTCTGGCCCTCCCCACAATCTTGATCCTCCACGCATCTGCTACCCAATCTCGACCCTCTCCACCTCTTTCCCTCTCAATCTCGACCCTCCCTACCTCTTTCCCTCTCAATCTCGACCCTCCCCACCTCTTTCCCTCTCAATCTCGACCCTCCCCACCTCTTTCCCTCTCAATCTCGACCCTCCCCACCTCTTTCCCTCTCAATCTCGACCCTCCCCACCTCTTTCCCTCTCAATCTCGACCCTCCCCACCTCTTTCCCTCTCAATCTCGACCCTCCCCACCTCTTTCCCTCTCAATCTCGACCCCCCCACCTCTTTCCCTCTCAATCTCGACCCCCCC
This sequence comes from Acheta domesticus, assembly GCA_031308135.1. Lineage (NCBI taxonomy): Eukaryota > Metazoa > Arthropoda > Insecta > Orthoptera > Gryllidae > Acheta > Acheta domesticus. The sequence continues at coordinate 174,302,450 of JAHLJT010004567.1, forward strand.
ACCTCTTTCCCTCTCAATCTCGACCCTCCCCACCTCTTTCCCTCTCAATCTCGACCCTCCCCACCTCTTTCCCTCTCAATCTCGACCCTCCCCACCTCTTTCCCTCCCAGTCACGATCCTCCCCTCCTCTGTTTCCCAGTCGCGGCCCTCCCAATCGCGATCCACACACACACACACACAGTGCCGGTGTTCCCAGCCAGCCTTGCTCCGCTCCGATCGCCCGCGGCGGCTCCTCTACGAGGCCTCTCGGGCGCCTTCGCTCGCACCTGCCGCTGCGGGGGCGCCCCATGGAGGAACCGCCGTCAAGGTCGGAGTGCGGGGATGGCGAACGGGGGAGGTCGATGAACCCGCTTGGGCAGCCGCAGCGTATCGTCTGGCGATGAACCAAGATCAAGTCACGTGGACCGCGCGTATGCTAACAATCAACATGCGGTACAATACGTTATCTGAAGGTTTTCTGTTTCTTCCATCGCCTGGCAGAGGTTCGGCTGCGTGATCCAGAGAGTTGGGTGGGTGTACGTCGTGGTAGTCATGATGTGCACGAACTGTATCTTATCAAGCTTTTCGTTACGTACAATTTGGGAGCGCCCGTCACTTCTCTGAATATATCAATCCACAACGCCCATTATTTCTTCCTTGAAAGTAATATATTCGTACTTACGTATAACACATCTAATTTAACTATACTTCTTATAAGGAAAATTACTTTATCAGAAGTTAGACTTTTTTTCTCGATAGTTCTCCACGACTTGCTTTGCATGAGGGGGAAAAATAGTGCGATATAATAATGCGAGAGAGTTGGCCGTATATGTTATACCTTAATTTCGATTTGCGTTTTGTTTAAACGTATAACATTCACCAATAGATTTCATCGAGTAGTCGTCCCCTCTGAATCTTTCCGTTTCGCTTCCGGTGCAATTCTTCCGCCCTCCGTTTCTCTCCCGTGGCGTCAGTGGGCTCTCTGTCGCAGGGATCGTAAACCGCGAGTCCCGTTGTCCAGGGGCGTGGGCGGCGGCGCCGATGGCGCTGGCGCCGGGGAGACGTCACCGATTAGCGCGGACGCGCCAACAGGTGGAGCGCGGCGGGGGAGGGGCAGGCGATGACGTGCGCTCGGGTGCCAACTGGCAGTGGGGCGCGGCCCGGTAGTGGATTTTTTTTTTCTTTTTTTCGCTAAAGTAAGTTCATAAAGTTAACACGTGTTGTGTACTCTTTGTGACAATGGTTGGTGATTCAAAAAAGGAGTTAGTGTTACATGGTGAACGTTTAGAGTTGAGTAATTACCAGTTTGATATAGCCAATTTGAGTCTCTTCGATCGTTCATCAAACATTGAGTCTTCGACCTCCGTCATTAAACGTCACAATGCAATGTCATAGGCTCCCCTAGTCTCGGATGCTCCTCTGAAAAACTGTGGAAAGCGTTGAAATTGACTTGACTTGGACATCTCTAGTATCGCAAGAAATGGTCTGCAAGTTGTTCGTTTGAACGAAATGCATTGTTTCGTTATTACAGACGTCTACATAGTACAATGATATTTGACGGTAAAATGAAGAGCAAGTGATGATAAAGTGATTAGTAACAAATAAAATGGATTGGTTTGTTTTTAAAGCACAAGTTGGAATGTGTTAAAGTAATCATATCATTGACTATGTTTTTATATAATCGTTTTTGACCTATACTAATGATTGCTATACTAACAGTTTGCTATATTTTACACGTACAAGTACTTCATATTTGCTGAAAAAAAGTGACAAATGTTACAGAACGAAGAAATGGATTTGTTTAAATTTACGAAACGAAATTATACCTGTCAAAAGTTGGTATTGAGAAATACTAAGGAGTATCTTGCATAGAACCAGTCCTTAGGGAAAGGGTCCTATTAAGTGAACGTACGTAAACTTAACCAAACTGATCAGCTGCTATCGAAAGCCACCTCCAGAACAGCCCCTCTCCGAGGCTGTAGTAGTGCGATTCGCGACTCGTCCGTCAGGTCGCTCGAAGCCGACCTATAACACGATGTATAAACGAAGGCGAAACCAACCGGATGGACTTAACATCGCGAAGAGCGCGCGAATCTCGGCGGCGTCGCCTCGCGTTTCCCAGCGGCAGATCCCACGGCCGCCGCGGCGCACGCGACAGCGCGGGAACCGCCGGCGCGGCGGCGCGGCGTGGCGGGGGCGTGCCGGGGCGGCGCGGCGAACCAAAACAGCGGCGGTCGCTGGCAGAGGCGGCGGCGGCGGCGGCGTCTGCGAGGTCCCTGGCCGCCAGGGGGCAACACCCTCGCCCGGCCACGCGCCGGGCTACGAGGCCGTCCCCGCCCCGCCCCCCCCTGCCCACCAGTCGGCACGGCGGCCCAGGAGTAAAATTCTCGGCCAGTCGCACGCCGCGTTACGTCATCGCCCAGCCGGTCGCGGCGGCCCGGGCGCTGGGCCCCGCGCGCCCGCATGGGATGGGACGTGTGTGTGTGCTAGGAGGGGTGTTGTGTTAACCCATCCGTTGGCACGGTGGCTCCATGATACAAATTTTAAGGAGTCCTCTTAAGCTGCCCATGCGTGGTTTGCGCCGTTTGCAAATCTGCCCAAGGCCTGCGAGCGGCGCTTGAAGGTGTGTGTAGGGTTCTTAATTGGACCGTGCCCAGATTGCGCGGGTTGTAAATCTGTCGCCATCGCATTGCACCCACAGCCTGCTCCGTTGTGCCAACAATGCGGCAGTAACAGATTTACAGCCGAGGTGAGAAATGGAATATACATGACAGGGTACCATCAAGAAACCATTAAAAAATTACATGCACTTTTAGGGGAAGGGTTTTCCATATCTGTGGGGAAAACGATTGAGGGGGTGGGGTTTGAAGAATAAATGAAGGTGTTCTCGCTATCTTTATTGTCTTGTCCCGAAATGTGTGCTCATTGTTGTAATGACCACGAAATGAAATTCCCTCTCACTCGGAGTCCGAAGCGCGATTTACATCCCCCCCCCCGGCCGTCTGTAGATTTTTCTGCTGTGGATGCTATTATGCATGTACTGATACTTCTGTTCATGGCGGGTTTCCACTCATTGGCACAGAGACTCAGCTGTTCGAACAAGCGGGGTCTGACGTTGAATTTAGTTCGCAGGATGTGGATTTGATGATCGTATAATAAACTATATCAGTTACCAAAAAAAATTATTGATACAATTGGAAGAATGATGATAGCTTGGTATTGCCCAGACCCAACTACTCAGGAAACTCGGTTCGGTGTTCAGTTTCATCCTGATGCATGAAATCTCCGAACGGGCTGCCTATTCTCCTTATTTTTGCAAAATACGTGTCCAGGGAATAAAGCAACCGGTATCCCGAAGGAAAATTTATGCGACATCGCTCGTATATCTCTGAATAAAAGTTGCGCCGCGGAAAGCTGCCAGCATACTAACCGGTTTTCCTGGACTGCCAACAATGGTCGTGTGTGCAGGACGGCCAGTACCTACAAGACGAGCACCTTGAGCACACCAGAGCCTTATACTAGATCTGTCGTTTCGTTGCTCATCGGAAGCGTAGTATGAACCAAACCGGCATTGTGTGCGATTTCGCACTACTGCGGTACAATGGGGTATCTTGACCTTCAATTGTTTCACGCCTCTTGTAAGACCAAAAAATTGAATTACTTGATTTTCAGTTTGCATTATGTATCAGTTTTGTTCGTTAACAATTTGCGTTTTTGTTGGTAAAATGAGTAGCAAAATATATTGGATTTTGGTTGCAGACTTTAAATTGCATGTAATACATTGGACAAATTCCTCCCCCACTTCGCTTGTGTTTATACTTAGTCGCTCACTAGTCTAAAATGGAGTGGTTTGATAGTGTTCATTGATAAAGCGAACTCTTTTATCATTGAAACTGTAGAATGCTGTAGTGTGGTGCATATAAATAGACGTATCCTTTAGTAGCACCATCTATATTTGAAATATTCCAAACATTAACTTATAATTACTCCTTCTATTGGGTACTTTATCTCTCCCCTTCTCTCTGTCACTTTTAAAATCCCTGATTTGTTTCCCCGTGTACTAATAGGCTACTGCGCTTAGAAGTGAGATATATTTTTCCCTTCCCTTTTTATCTTATTAATAGGTATTAATGGCGAGGTTCAGACGTGATGTCGTTGTTTGATGTACTGAAATAGATGCAGAAAAAGTCGTACGAAAGGAAAGACTATTTTGCAGCTCTGAGCTTGTGGAGTTGGACATTGGATTGGAAGAAGTCTTTGGCTGAGGGGCGGCTTTCGAGGAACCGACGTGACTGTGACATAAGGCCTCGCTCGCGGATGGCCGCTGCAGCAGCAGCCGCCGTTGCCATCGCCGCGAGGCGCAGAGAAAAACGACTTTTGCTTTCCGCGAGGGAACTTGTTGCATGGCGCGGCAGCGACTCAGCGGACCGAAACGGGCATCGTCAAGGAGCGGCGGCGGCGGTGGCGGCCGCCGCGAAGAGAGGAAAGGCGGAGAGAGAACAGAGCGTAGCGGAGAGACGAGGGCGACGAGTCGCGTCGACTGAGATGGCGAAGAGGGGAAGGGGGCGGGACGTAAGTGCGAGGGGTGGGGGAGGACCTGGCGGCGAGTGCCGTCACGTGACCGTGACGTTGTTGGCGAACAAGCGACCGTGACTGCCAAAGTGCAAAGCCGCGCGGCGGCGGCTGTTGCTGCCGGTGCTGGCGCTTCTGCGACGTTGCCGCGTTCGAAGGCGAACTGTCCGCCGCCACTGTGGTGCGGAGCGGCGCTGACCGTCCGTCCGTCCGTCCGTCCGTCCGTCCCGTCCGTCCGTCCGTCCGTCCGTCCGTCCGTCCGTCCGTCCGTCCGTCCGTCCGTCCGTCCGTCCGTCCTCCCACCCACCCTCCTGGTGACTCGCGTGGAGGTTCTCGGGCGAGGATATTTAAACGCTCCCCGGACGGCAATGCGGATGTTACGCCCCGAGTCCGACGACAGGTGGTTTACGCGCGTAGGAGGGTGGGGGGGAGGGAGGCGCCCCCCCCCCTTCAGGCCGACTCGAGCCCGACCCGACCCGCAACGGTTCGCTGATTTATAATGGTTTCGCCGAAATAACCTTGACCGCAGAGGCAGAATTCCTCTGCCTCTCTCGCTCTCTTCTGCTCCCCGTGCCCTCGCTCGCCACCGGCTGGTCGGCCGCGCGGGCTGCATTGTGTTTCAAAGGAGGAGGAAGGAGGTGGGGGTGGGGGTGGTGGGCGGGGCGGAGTGAGGAGGACGACATCACGACAGAAGGCGCTCGCCAGCGGGCGTCCTCAGTGGACACGCAGCGCTCGTGAACAGTCTCGGTGTCCGTCTTGTTCGACCGTGATGGATGAGGGTGCGCTTGTGGCCGGAGGATTCCAGAACAGTTGCCGCGGCTGTATGGCCGTCTGCGAGACCCTTGGCTCGGACTAGTCATCGTGCTTTTCGTTTCGGGAAAGGGCATGTTTAAAAAAACTAACTTTTTATTTTAGATGTTTAGTATGCAGTCCTTTTTAGTGGTAAATTTCACGAACATACTCTACGAACGAGAGTGACGGCAGATGCTATTACCGCGCCGAATAAACTGCTTAGGTAAAACCTTTCTCCTGAAAAATGACTAATTTTTAATAGATGGAAAATTTTTCGTGCATACCGACATCTTATTGTGTTGTATGTACCTTACCTACGGTTCGTGAAAGCTTAAGTAACACTGAGACTTGAAATTGGCGCTGTTAATAACCGAACTGAAGTTTATTTGGATTTAAAACTTTGACTATTTGACGACTAATCACAATACTTAATCCTCTTTTTCAAGGAAAACTGAATCTCATGTTTTTACTTGTTACGTTTATACCCACACGATAGTTTTAGAAACCAAGCTAGACACACGTAGGATTCTTGCTTACTCGCGCATTTGAGTCTCCACACGAGCAGGCAATTTGGCGATGTTTTATTCAGCGTTCTGACCAACTATACTATATTTGGCAAAAATTATATTCTTATATAATTACCAGTGCTTTATATTCAACAAAAACTTGTTTTCGCAGTATATTGGAAGTGGTCAAGGTTTCGCATTTTCATTTTCATTACAATCCAGGAAATAAGTTCTTAACATTTGGTTGCAACCGTAAGGGGCAATGCAATCACTCCTCAGCGGAGCGACTGCGGCGAAACTAGAGACATTCCCCGCTCCTCTTCGCTGCCCGCTTCGTGCGAACTTGGCGCGAAAGGTGCGGCGGTGAACTTTGCAGCGGCGGCGGCGTGTCGCAAGCGCATTGGAGCGGTCGGTGGGTCGCTCGCTCGTTCGCTCGCTGGCGCGCGGCCGTGTGCACGCACGCCGCCGGCCCGCGCACGCGCCTATGCCCGCGTGACCCCGCGGCCCGGCGCGGCGGCGAAGAGTCGGTCCGCTCGGCTCCGCGCCCGTCTGAAGGTCGGTGAAAGTGGTCGCGCCCGCGGCGGCGGCGGCGGCTGCGGAGCCCGCGCGCGCGCCCTGACGCAACGCCGCCGCTGGTCCAGCGCGGCTGGCTCGGGCGGAGACGACGGTTGCCCAAGCGCTGCGGTTCTCGGGAACCCCTCCTCGGCTCTTGGTGTGCTCTTTTTGGTTGTTGGAACGTCGCCGGATGTGGCCGTGGTAGTCGGATTGCTGCGCTTTCGCGACATCCCGGATTCGAGTCGTGACGAAGGGAGCTTGGGTTTGTGGTTTATTCGATCGACTGTTTTCTACCTGCTAGTATCGTATGTTTGGAGGGGTGAGTGTTACATCCAAATGTAAGCTATAAGGCATCTCAAAACTTGCGATAGAAAGGGGAATAAAATGACTGTAGTTAACGAGAAAAGACTTGACCTTATTCCTTATAAAAGGGAAATAAAAGTCAACCTATAAAGTTTATCTTCAAACTATAGTACGATTTTTATAACTTTACCCCTCAAGCCCCTATGGCCACAATGGAATATCACACGGCATTTTGCGTCGTTCTCGTTTGTGCCGGTAGATGTCACATTATTGTAAACACGGTTTGTCGCGATTATGCGATATCTAGCGGCAAGTCTGAGAGACGCGAAATACCGTGACATATTCCATTGTGAAAACGAGCATTGAGGGGCAAAGTTACAAAAATCGCACTATATTTGCAGAATTAATCTTAATGTACAACTTTATATTCGCAAGATTTTAACTTCTCCCCCATTGGAATTAAATCTCTTGAGCGGCTGCTACTACTTTTATTATTACTTTTACTTCGCAGGATGTGACTGCTGAGACGTTATTTAGAGACGCAATATCCTGGATTTGAATCATGACCGAAAGGGCTCATAAATTCGATAGTATGATGACAGAAATATTCTCGTATCGTGTTGCTGAAGTTAATTTCTTATTCAATATCATCCGAAATGGGAGTAGTTCCAATTTGGAACGGAAAAAGAGCAAGGGCAATGACTATTGACTATTCATTATTGACTCTTGTCTTTTCTTTGAATTTTTCTTGCACCGTATTTATCAACCACGTAATCCCTACCATTGCCTGTGGCATGAAATTAATGTCTCGTTGAATATTTGTGTTGTAACTTTGCAAATGCAGACATTATTTAATACACACATTATTCTGTTGTTTCCCACACTACATAAGAATACATTTTTTCTGATAGTGCGTGTATCCTCTCAACATGCGGATTGAATTCATAATTTTCGAGAGACGACAATCTTTATGTCGGTCTCTTTGATCGCCGTTCGAGCAGAGAAGATTCTAAGCATACCAGAGTGTGGGCAGACCAGAATGTACCCCGTGCGAGACCTGTCCGCATTCATCATACGAGAGCGCGCGCGCGCGAGTCGGTGGGATCCCAGGTGTTAACTTAGTCGCCCCCGCCCCGCCCTGCCGTAACGGGTGTGTCGGTGCGCGGCCCGGGGAAAGCCCGTCCGGCGGGCGACCGCTGCCCAACAACGCTGTTTGCCTCCAACCCTCTTACGACTCAGGTCTACAGTAGTGCTCAATAAAACCTCATCACCTCGCTCACAGGTATAATCTACAATATCATCCTGAAAATACTCGACTTGATTTGCAAAAATCAAGTGAGTTATGAAAGTAATGAAATCAGAAACATCATAATTCACATAAAATATGATTACCAATTTTTGAGAGCGTATTGCATTAGGAAAATACAGAAAGCCCATTTTCTTTAGATGATGCTGTTTCTTTGAGCACCACCAGATCTGCGCCAATGTACGTGGCAGTTGCCCTCTTCAAATAAAAGAAATCTTCCCTCTTCGAACTAAAGCCATTGATGGCATCGATTCTTTTGTTTTATCAATGCCATTAGATACCGGGGTTTAAATCCCGATTTGTACAGGCGAAATTTGTGCTAAGAGTGTTTGCGGATGGCAGAAAGTTTTCCGTAGATTGTCCCGATTGTCCCTTCTTTCTATCTTGCACCATCATCACGTATCCATAAATGTATTCACCACGTCAGATAGGTCACTCAGGGTAAGGTAATAGGGACTATATATGGAAAGAAATATCGGAAATCACCTTCATATGTTATCTTCACTTCTGCCAATGCCTGCATTAACGTCGTTGCGACTGTTACAGCCCATTTCAGTGGGCGTCTGTATTAAACCACAAGTGTTGTGTGACCTCCGCTATCATCTCGTGTCACTGACTCATGGACAACTCTCCCACATCCGGCACAGGTCGCCTTGACTGTTCCACCGAACTACCGCTCCGTCAACCTTCGCCTCCCCTCCCCGCCTGCCCTCGCGCCTGTTCCTTCGGATTTCCTCGTCCAGCGCACCCCCGCCACCTGGCGCCGTGAGTCACGCGTTGCGGCGGGGGCGGGGCGTTCGCGGGAGCCGATGTAGGGCAGGCAGAGCGCTGCGGTGACGAGCGTTTCCTCGAACGGGAGGGTGGCGCATCACGAACGTCTTCGTTTTCCCGGCCCTCCACGCTCCCCCCCCACCTCCTCGCCCCCTCCTCCTTCGGTCGTGAAATATCGCCTCCTAATCGCCCCCGGGCACCGTTAGCTCGCCGTGGATTTCGGGCGAGTCGTTTACGGAGATGCGTTCGCCGAAAGAAAGAAAGCGCGGTGGCGACAGCCTTCTCTAGCGCCGTCGGAATATTCCGACGCGCCGCCGACGACGACGGGAATGGTAAATACTGCGTTCACAGCTGCTAGCCTGCTTTCTCTCTCTTTAGGCTTTCTTATGTACTTCACACAAAATATTGTTTTTCTGGTTTAGCGCATTGGACAAGAAAGGCTATATAGGTAGAATTAATTATGTAGTAATTTCTTGTCCTTTACTTTTTACTAGTGAGTTCCACTGTACGTATTACTTTCTTTAAAAAATTACCTTGTCTCAATACCAATTATCTCTGCTCTTATTTATTTTACTATCTCTGCTATTTTCGAAATTGAACAAAAAGCTTCTGAAAGAAATAATTGTCGTTTTCTGAATTTTTTCTAGCCTTTCTGTAGATTCTTATATTTTAAAAACCCAAAACGTAAATTTTCCGCAGCCATTCTCCTTTTAACCTGTTATATTTAGGAAAAAAACCTATAAATTCTTAGCCTGTAACAAACATCAGAATACTTATCGCTCCCTTTTCAATTTTCACGTTGTTTCTGTTCACTTTCCTTATTGCGTTGATTAGCGAATAGATGCATTTTAAGCCAACTTTGCACTCTCCATCCTACTTTACTTTCATTCATCTTCAAAATATGCCATCTCGTCTTGCGTAACGTGTTTCCCGCAAACTGCACACGACTACAAGGCCAACTCGGGCGAGATCTTGGAATGGGAGCAGGGAGCGGGCACGTTGATTAATCCTCTCTGCAATTTAAAACCGAAGGTTGGCCTCATCCACATTATTCCTCGGGGACCAGCGCGTTGGTGGCTCCATACAGTAGTTTGAAAGGGCAAAATTCACCCTTTTAAAAATTGGCATCTTCCCATAATTTAAAAGCATATGAAAATAAAAATGCTGACTATTTTGTTTCATATTATCTTTTCGTATTTTCTATTCTTTAGACGGCTTTCAAACACGAAAAATTATTTAACGTTGAGCAGTCATGAATTCGATATTTGCATCCTCATCTGCTACAAAATTTGTTTGCTCTTCTCTCTCTCTCTCTCTCTCTCTCTCTCTCTCTCTCTCTCTCTCTCTCTCTCTCTCTCTCTCTTTCTTCATTAGTTTCCATCTGTATTTCGTACAAAAACCATATTTATAATAATGAAAAATCTCTTAATCAAACTTGCAAGAACCAATTAAATGTATTATTTTACAAAATGGATACATGAGTAAATCATATAACAGCTCTAGTGATTCAAGAAGGGCTAGGAAATAGTTTCGCCCCTTTTCCGCCAACTATGTTACTCAGATGAGAGCGTGTGGTTCCGCGGCCGGAGTCGGTATCTACTTGGCGGTCCGAGTCGCCGCGTTCTAGGCACAGGTGCCAAGGTTTCGGTCGCCGTCCTGCGACCTTCCTCAAGGCGAAATGGCTTGCATTTCGCCCTGAAGACTGTCGCAGAATGGTCGACACGTTGCCACCTGTGCCTAGGGTGCGGAATCTCCCGGACAGCACAGTAACTATATGTTACTACATATTGATTTTTCACACCCTGAAGTGGTGTCGAAAATCTGCCACCATTAGGATTCTAGAATACCCTAGGACAGCGGTGTCAAGTTCTCCTACTGGTGTCAGTGGCACGCCTATAGCACCGTAGCATGCCATGAGCTTGCGCAACTAGCGGCGGAAAAGGAACTATTAGTAGTACCCCCGCGGTTTTACAATAGGGATGGCGTTGTCTGGTGGCGGGGTAATGAACTGCGTGGAGGGGAGATTTCATCGTGGCACTCGTGCCACGGTCTCCCGCTCGTGGCATCGACCTTGACAACACTGCCCTAGGATCTCTGACTTAAGAAGTTATAGTTTGTAATTTCCTGTGATCGTAGGTAGGTAATGTGCCTTTTCCCCAATCCGGAGCCAAGAGCGCGGCTGCCGGCCTCCGGGAAGGCCCGTGCGTTACGAAACGCGGCTCGGTGGCTCCGAGGCGACCGGAAGTAGAAGGACGCGTGACTGCGGGGGCTGCTTTTCCGCGCCCCACCCTTCCGCCGCGCCGGTGGCCGCTTCCGCCTGCGAAATTCGGAGGCTTTTCTTTTCAAAAAAATATCTTCTTGCTTGGCCTGTGGCTCTTGGCAGCCGTGTACTAGTGATGGGTTGGTAGTTCTCAGAATCGATTTTCTTTTTGGTTTGTTCAACGTATCGCATTTGTTTACCTGTGAAACAAAGTTGAGTTGTTGTTGTGCGTTGAACGATGAGAGCGTCCTTCATCGTTACAAATGAGGACTACTTCTATTACAGTAACGTCGCACGCCATATGACAAATCAGAAAAATACGAAATTCGATATTTACGTAACGCAACGATAGTTTCCGCGTAAACACTGGCTCCGAAGTTGGTCCACAGCGTGAACGATATTTTACCCCACGCAGTGCAAAAACTCGTTAGTATTGATGCTGAAAAAAGTAATATTTTTTCAGCTTCAGTTTTAGTTAGATGAAGAAAATGGCCTGTTACTACTAGTAAAAATTTCAGTAATGTATTTCACAAGACATCCGGAATATACAATAAAGCACTTTTTTGGCCAAGAAATAAGATCTCTCTAAGGTAAAAAACATTATATTCCTCACTTTCCAAATCGTCTTTTTTAAAGAGAAAGGTGATTCTGTGCTGGAACCATCTTCGAACGTTTCTGACATCCCGTGCTATGAAATGGGATATCGCCCAAACGTTAACAGAGCGTTCAAAAAAGCCCCGAAGTGTAGCTTACGGCGTGAACACCTCTGAACTTCCCTGAACACAAAATCTCGGTTTTAAGGAAATAAAACCGGATAGTTTCCGAGTTAAATTTTCACGTTGATAAAGTGAGTTGCAGCCTAGCGTAAGTTGTTGTGCATTTGCTCTTCGTTTTTCCCTACATCGTAGTCTGCATACTTCTTTTTTCTTCTTAAATGTGGTGGATGCTAAAGTGGGGGAAGATATATTTCCTATCCAGCTATAGCACGCATGCAGAGCTGTGATGACCGTTTTGCACCAATTCTAAAAAATTATCTTTCTTTAGAGTATGAAATTAAAAAAAGAGGATACGGAGTGTGGACAACGCATTGCGAAGCGCTTGCACAGCCCGCGCCAATGGCGGCGGCGGCGGCGGCCACGGGACGGCGCTCGCGTGCTATGGCGCTTCCGTCCTCCACTTCCCCTGGGACTGTGGAGGGGGAGGAGTAGAAGAAGGGGGCGGGACCTTGGCCGCCGCCGCCGCCACCTTGTTGTGATGACGTCGAGCGCGGTGTTCGCGAGCGAGGGTTCAAAAACCTCCACTGCTGCGCTCGTGCTCCCCCACTTAGCCGCAATTACCTTGCTTTGCCGTGCCTTTTCCTGCGCTGCCGCTCTGCCTTCTCTTCCTCTACCTTCCCCGTCTTCCTTCCAACCTTTGCCTCGTCGTCGTCCTTCGCCGTGGCCGCTTCCCCGGTGCCGGCTGGCTCGCTCGCAGTGCGTCTCCCCGGTACGTAGACTCCTCGTCGAGTTGTTTTTATTCGTCTTCGAGACGCTCTCGCCCTGTCCTATGCGCTCGTAACTACAATAGGGTATGGATTTCACTCTGATGTTTTTCGAATGTGCCTTAACATTCAGGTTTCGAATTTGTAGGGAAAGAGAACAAATCGGACTATTTCGAGTTATCGAGGTTTGTTAGGTGAAACATAAACATAGTATTGTTGGATTGTTATTTACTGTCATCAAAGTTTACTACTAATAATTGACGGTTATTGACGAGGGCGATCCCAAATAGAAGGAATCCTTAAGGAACACGGTGATTCTTCAATGGACAACCATTGCCAAAGGCCTGCAATCGAAAACAATAGACAAGTGAAGTACCCACTCACTGGGGGCACAATTTGCAGCGTTGTTGGCGTCCAGAGCTTTGCATCCAACGTAGGGTCTGTGACTGTACCGTCTTGGCACGAAGACAAATTGTCCAGTGTTTATTTGGAACGAGTTTTAAAAAAGATTCTTCGAACTGCCGCAGCCAGTTTTCGAACCCGGATCCCGTGCCCGTCGCTAGCCGCTTCTCAGCCAGCGCTCCCGCGGAGAACAAACAAGACCGCGCCTCCATATTTGCCGATGACGTCACATTGGAATGGTTTCTCGTCTTAGGCAGTTGAGCCAACTTCGTGTCGTCGGCTTATATTACGAACTGTAGACCTGTATATTAAGAACAATGTCACTGCATTTGGAACAAAGTACGTCTTTATTTTAAAACGATCATCATTGTACTGTTGTTCCATCTGAACTACATCACTTTCAACTCTTCTAACAATTTTCGACATCAACAGTTTTTCTCTTTTTACATGCTCTACCAACATTGTTTCACACATCTTCTGTTTCGCAGTTCTTTCGACATTTAAAAATTTTTCTTAGTGCGTTTAGTTGTTTCGCTTTCAATTAATGCAACATCTACAATTTCTTGCTATCCTTGTATATTTTCATTTTTAAGTCCTACTCTAGCAAGTTGTTGTTTTCTCGTGGAAGAACATCAATCACGTCACAACATATCTCTCAAGATCCGCGTTCTCCGACCCCGCGATTTCTGTCCTCACCCTCTTCTCCCATAGTCTTCCCTCTGCTTGTTCTGCATTGACGTCCGTTTCCTCTGATAGAATCTGCGCGCGGTAACGAGACGAGCGCCGAAAATACCACACTTCGGGGTCGCTGTTTGCGTTTTTATTCCTCACTTTCGCCGAGGCCACAGAAATATCCTCAGGGTTTTTCGGTTGTAACGATGCTGCATCAAAGCATCTGCTTCGCGTCTGTCATGACGTGAGGACTTGTTTTCTTTTGTCCTAGTCACGGACGTTTGTTCATTCTAGACACCTCCGGTCTCTTACTTGTTCTATTCTTGTTTCAGTCTGTTGAAAGTTATTTGCCTCTTTCTCAATTTATCTTCTTAGTCTATTTCCTTTGTCTCTTTAAGTCATGTTTTAGTAAGATTCAAGACGTGTAATTTGTTTAACAAGAGATGGCGCAACTTCCGACATCTGAGGAATGTTTTCAAAAGGACGATATGACTGTGACAATGTTATCCTTGGGCTTTTGGTATTACATTGTTTTATGACGTGTAGCTACGTTCCATCAAATCAATTAACGTTGGACTTTTGATTACATTACCTTGTAAATATCCACAATATTAATTTTAAAAAAGATTTGTACACGCTAGATCACCCTTGTACTAAAAATCACTTCGGTTTTTGAATAATCAAAATCAGATTAATTTGTTCACAACTTATGAAAAAGGGTAACACTGTGGAAAACGCGAGTGACCCTCCTTTCCGCCCAGTCATGTAAAGATAGAAAGGATGGTCAAGGAAGCATTTTTCTATTTGTGCCCATATCCTCTGCTGCCCTTCGCCTTTAGAAACACGGCAAGTGAGGGAAGGAGAGCGAGAGAGGAGGGGTAGTTTTGCAATGCGGAAACCACCTCGATAACGCGCTTTTCCGGCGCGAAGTAGGCTGTCAGGGAGGTTGCCGATGGCAGCACGGGGCAGCGATAGGCTCGACACCGGGGCGAGCAACGACCTGCTAATGCGCAGATAAGTTGGGGCCCCGCCGCCCACAGCCTTGTCCCGCCCCGGTGTGGCCCGCCCGCCGTGTCATTTCCACGTCGAAACGACGTTCAGTTCACGACACCAGAATGGTAAAACATGGCGCCATCTCCGCGCAGTCAATAAGGACTTGCACGTACTGTTTTAAGAGTCGTCAGACCTAATTGCAATGTTAAGAGTACCACTGGCGCATCCAAGGGTGGCCATGAGGGCCATGCCCCCCCCCAAAGGCCTAGAGTTTTCGTTTACCTTCCTTTATTTGGTAAAATTGATTTAAATATTTATTTTTGTTCGAATTATGAAATTTGTAAACTATAACATTGTATAGTATCGTATCTACAGTACATAAATAATATACAATTTATAATATAGTATATACATAATACATAAACATATAATAATATTTAACAAAAATCTACGATGCCCCCCCCCTCATGATCGCCTGGATCCGCCCCTGAAGAGTACGCGTTTTAGGAAATTTTGATTAGTGTCCGTGCGTGATTAGTGAAGTGTCGCAGGTGAGGATATATTCATAGAACTCCA
Source organism: Acheta domesticus (assembly GCA_031308135.1). Lineage (NCBI taxonomy): Eukaryota > Metazoa > Arthropoda > Insecta > Orthoptera > Gryllidae > Acheta > Acheta domesticus. The sequence goes on from JAHLJT010004567.1 coordinate 174,317,617, forward strand.
TTATTTAACTACTATTTCACATACTACTACGGTGTCAAGCAGCCATTTTAATCGAATGTCTTTCAATTATTTGGATAATGCGACGTGTAGGTGAAGAGCTCGCAACTCGTTAAAATGTCTACCAATCTTTGTTACGACTCGAGACGAACCGAATAAATAGTAGATACCTAGTTGAGAAGGGAGTCCTCCAAAATTGACGCTGATAAAGGTTTTAGGATAGTAAGACTCATCAGGAATTGAACAGACATGAGCCATATCTCCTACTAGGAGGGCATTGGAATAGGAAGCTGACAAAAGAAGTTTGAAAAGGCAGATGATCGAACGCAACAGTTCTAAATAGAGAAACATTTAAAATGTATTCAAGACCAAAAACTGTGCGCCTATTGTAATGGAAAATTTCTGAGAGATATGTCAGTACGTGTGAGAAATAAGTTTATAAAAAAATTATTCCATAATGTTTAAAATTCGTAATATCTGATGATTCAATGTATGCAATTTGTTATGCAATTAGAATGCTGATAATATATTTTAGCCCAATTAAACTGTTTAGTTCGAAAGCTTAACAAATCAGATCCTCACACGGTCGCCTCCCAGATCTCGTTACAGCCTCTTAAACTACGCCATTCACTATCCGTGAACGTTTTCAACAGTCTGGCTCCCACCTGTCCTGCCGGTTTCTCTCTCGTTCGCTCTGCTTCTCGTCGATTCTGTGCGATTTCACTCTCCCCTCTCCACGCCGCCGCCGCCGCCGCCGCCGTCACCCGGGTTGCGGAGAGTGTCAAGGCCGCACACTGCCCCCGCGCTGTTGCTCCCCTCCCCCTTCCGTCGCCTCGCCGTGCCGTCGCCGCTGCCGTTCCCCTTCCCCGCCCCCACCTCGGCCGCCACCACAGACCCCGCCGCGATGCCTCCCACCCAGGTACCCGAGCCGACCGCTAGAGTAGGTTAGCGTGCAACAATGCGACGATAACGAGTATTTATCTGTTTGCGCAATGGGACGAGGAGGTTAATGCCCTTTCACATATCCTCCAACACATTTAAAACAATAATACAAACAATTGTAGAATATGTATTACGTATTGACCGAAATTTATTCCGAAAATTGACTTGAACATAGTGCAACAGTTAACACCCCTTTATGAACTAATAAGCTATTCACTGTTTTCGTGCGGTATCTTTTTGTGTTCTCCCCTACGTACAAAAATTAATTATCCAATTAACATTTTTCAGTTCTGTCTTCTTCATTTACAATAAGCGAGAGTCAAGTCTCTAGGTCCTGAAAAGGAAAACTAAATGCGTTTAAAGTTCTGCCATGAAAATTTCTTTTTGCCGTAACCAATTGAAGGTCTCTACTCTATCAGATTGTCATAATTTAAGCATTTGTACCTTCAGTTTTCTCTTTTTCTTCGAAAATCATTTTTTCCAACATAACGACGTCCGCAGTTATTCCTATTCGCGGAGGATTCCAGAAGCCCACGCACTCGCATGGTATCGCGAGAAGTCGCTCGCGAGAAAGGTTCCCGTCGTCGGTGGGCGGGGCAGGTCGTGGCGGGGGGCGTCGTCCGGTTCATTACCCGCCGGTGCCTCCCCCTCCCCCGGCCACGGCTCCCAGCCCCAGCCTCGGCCCCGGCGGTCGGCCGACGACTCCAGTCAAGGCCTCTCTCTAGACACGGTCACACACACTCGCTCGCGCGCGGGCGGGGGCACCGGCGCGGGGTTTTGACCTATAAACTCCCAAAGGCTCTTCCTCGTTGAGACGCGAGCCGGGCTTCGCGCCGCGCTGGCTCCCCCGCCCCGCCCATCCCCGCCCATCCCCGCCCCGCCCAGCCCCGCCCAGCCCCGCCCCGCCCAGCCCCGCCCAGCCCTGCCCCGTCCCGCCCCGCCCCGCCCCCCTTGTCCCTCACCAGCCATTGACCCCGCCACGCCCTCTGCATGCAAACAGACGGCGCGCGGCGCAGTCACCGGGCCGCCGATCGCAGCACCCGCGCGCCGCGGAAAGGTGGAGCACCAGGGCGGCCGGCGACGAGAGATGACCACTCGCATGTCTTGTATTCTTTGGTTTCTTTTGGCAGTTCATCAGCTGTTACTGTGTCATTCAATCGGGAGTTTGAACATCACCATAGTGACGTCACTTTAAGTTCCTGATTGGATGACACCCTAATAGCTAATAATCTGTGTAAAGACACTAAAGGAATGAAGCGTAGCGCTCCTTGCGTGAGAGAGAATTTGTATTGATTGTGGAGATGATGTTCAACGCAAACGTTATCTGCTCTTGCAACTCCATCCAATAACTTGGAATAATTTGGAAAATCTAATTCATATCAAACTGGAAATTTGAAATCTAAGGAGAAAAATAATCTTCAAATAAGTTACCAAATGAAAAAGTGTACTGATAATGAACATTTAATTTGATACGAATGCGAGAAATTGTTGCACTAGGAGCGAAGTTATAGAATATTTGAAGGTCCACAAATTCACTATAATTGGAAGGACCTGGTTCTATCAAATTTTTTCTTCTTCTGGGGACTCTGCGGTTAACTAAAATTGTTGTTGAATTGCCCAACCTCTGTGTTAATTTGCTGCTGATGACACTTGTGCTCCGCATAAATATCCGGAGTCGTGCTCCGGATAAACTATTCTTCCGGAAAAACAACAGTTTTGAGATTGTACTTTTCTTGTGCACGTTCTCAATCAGCAAATCAGAAGATTACGTTTTGAAATGATCCTCTTGCACCTCTTGTTTCGTTACGCGAAAGAAACCGTGGCTGAAATCGATTGCATGCAGCCTAGAAAAAGTCACCTGGTCCAGGTGTTCGATTCCGCGGATGGCGAAGCTGGAGCGTGAAGCGAAAAGGAGGGAGGAAGGTGCGCAGCGAGTGGCGGGAACGGGCCGGCCCGCCCCGCCCGGGGCCTCAGAAGGGCAAGCCAAGGTCGCGCGGGAGTTCCTGTAGGCCGGCCTGTTCTCCTTGCTCCGCGCGCCTCGTCCCATGCCACAAGCGCCTCCACAGCTCGGCAGCCTTGGAGATATGCGCGGTCCATTTGATATTCGACGAGGGAACCCCTCACCCCCACACTACATCATATAGCCTACTGTATCACGTGTGTACAGCGGAATCTCAAGCTCTCGAATAAGGATCGGCGGAGGAAATTTTAGAATTACTGAATATTTATATTTAACACATTTGACAAGACTAGCAGTATTTCAGTTTTATAAGACAAAGAAAGAAAAAAGAAAACAAAACAGAATTTGCGAGATTCAGAAATTCTAAATTATCAAGCGTTCGAGTTGCAGAGTTTCTATTGTATTCTTTAATTTGGTTACGGTTTCAAAATAAGCTGGTTCTTCATTCTTTTTTATACTCGAACGATTAAACATGTAAATTTCTTCACTTACAGAGGCATCGTGATGGCATAAGTCATACCAAATCTATTTCAAAATATGATTCCGATTTTCACTTTTCTCACTGCCTTACTTGTGAAGTGGAAAATACTTTGTGAACTATTTTACACTCCAGTCTTTGTTGCTTTCTTGAATGTTTATTTAATGTATGGAAATATAAATTCAAAACTAAACATTGAAATAGCGAGTATAGTAAAGACTGAATATTTTTCGTTAAACTGCTTCCCAGAACCAATGAGTTTACTCTCAGGGGAAATGCTATTCCTGATTGGTTTTTGTATTTCAAATTGGTAAAGTATAAAGTGAACGAAAGTAGTTACAAAAATAAAACAAGATATTCACTCTGGTGACAGACGTTTCCATGTTGTTTTTTAGTAAATTCATTTGTAAAAGTATTTATTTTTTGTAAAATATGGAATAATATCACATGATCTGGGTGTTTATTAACAAATAAATCTTTTCTTGCAGGGCGGGAGGACCTGTCACCTCCGAGCAGCCTCAATGGCTACAACATGGATGGATGTGATTCCAAGAAGAAGAAAGGACCCGCTCCCCGCCAGCAGGAAGAGCTCTGTCTTGTTTGTGGGGACCGAGCCTCCGGTTACCATTACAACGCCCTCACTTGTGAAGGATGCAAAGGTGATTGCTCGAGAATTAAAGAATTTTAAGTTATAATCAGTTAATAAAAGAAAACGGTATTAGTCACAGAACACTAAAACAGTAGAAGTAAAATCACTGATCACTTTTAAGTAATCCCTAGAAATTACTCCCAGTGCACCAAATGGCCTGGCCTCTTCCTTGCGGTTTTCCGTGTCTTACCTTCAACTCCTTGACATTAGTCAATAAAACCCGTAAATGCTGGCATTAGTTGTGCTTTTTGAAGGGAGGGGAAACAACGATTTAAAAGCAACAAGTTCATTCATCACGTAACGTGCGAAAACCGAGGCAAATTGGGTAAAAAGTAAGTTTACCTTAAACCTACAGCATTCTATTCTGTTAACAGTTCTTTTTTTACGAGTATTGTTGGAGCAGAAAGTAATCGGAAAATGATTCACAAATATTATTCGAATGTAAGTCCGTCCCTGTTTAGTTTCTTCTTAAATTATTTATAAAGTATTCTTCTAGCGACTATTCCTCTTGCGAAATTAGAACCAATAGTATTTAACTACACATAATACACCCCAGTCGGAGCAGTATATCTAAAAGAAACTCATTTTTTTCTATCCGATTTTTCATATCGCTCCTCTTCTAGCCAATCAAATGCTGCGACTCTTCTTATAACAATTTCTCGAGTCGGTGATTTACCGGCAACTTCCTAAGCATTCGTGGTAATACTACGTGTACTAATACATGTACAAATAATACTTCGTAATACTAATTAGCTAATCACTCAATATTATCGGAATCGTATATTGAGTAAAAGTTATTCGTGTTAATACTACCTATGATACAGTTTTACGTACCTTCCGATAAGTCGTCAATCATCGTCATCGATAATCATAAAATTAGCATTGGATTTTATGTTCCCCGCGTTGAACATAGGATTAGAGGGTAGGGCAAATTCTAAAACATTTAATGTTTCTCTAGAACTTCTGATGATAGTGGTTAAAAACGCAAAATTATTTTTATAAAATTAATTAATTTCGTTTTCTTCACTTTTTATTTGTCTAAATTATCTGGTGTATATACACATGAGAGTAACAGGATCATTTTCATTGTTAATGAATAGTTATTTTTGTGAGAGTGAAAAATGTTAGCTAGCACATCTTTTTAAAAAGTGGACACAAAAGTTGGATAGCCATGCTCTACTTATTTTAGTTTCTTCCTGGATGTAAATATCTTGTTAAATGGCAATAAATTTGCTAGGATTGGGGATTCCATAGCTATTCAGCCCCCTAAATTTTCCTGATGGAGACAGAAAAAGAAGTATTAAATACAAAATTTGGAAAATTTTTATCTTAAAGGCTGTTTTTGTAGAGAGTGGATTAAAGCCTGCTTATGTATATTATGCTTCTTGTATGTATGATAAAAATAATTATTCAATATCTTTGTCAGAGTTGACTGTACTTGATATTGGAAAGGGTTTGGAAACAACTCCCTTAAATCACTCAAAATTATCTTGCTGTGCAACTATGGATCTCTTTTGAAGTTGATAATGTATGGTATTGTATATTAGACACATAGGAAGCTGATATTGTTTTGACCTCTTTCACGTATTATTTTGAGAAGAATGGAGGTGTGCACCTTTCCTTTTTAACAATATATTAATGTATTGCTCTATTTCCAGGTTTCTTCCGAAGAAGCATCACAAAAAATGCTGTTTATCAGTGCAAATATGGTAACAATTGTGAAATAGATATGTATATGAGGAGGAAGTGCCAAGAGTGTAGACTGAAGAAATGTTTACATGTCGGCATGAGGCCAGAATGTAAGTACTTGTTTGGAAGATCCAATTTGTAGTTTATTTCTTAGGAGGAAAGTGTTAAAAAATTACTTCAAGTTCACTGATGAGGCAATTTTTTCTTCTAAAGGTGTTGTACCTGAATACCAGTGCGCAGTAAAGAGAAAAGAGAAGAAAGCCCAGAAGGATAAGGACAAACCCAATTCAACCACCAATGGTTCTCCAGAGGTTGTCATGGTAAAAGATCCTGATTGCAAGGTACAATTGAGGGCCAAATTGGACCTCCACATGTGGTGACATGCTGAAATTCTTTTATATTATAATTTTTTTAAATTTTAATTTACATTTTTATCAAAATGTTTTATGGAGGGGTTACTTCTGCATGGTCAGAGTAAATATGGTGAAATTTGCTTTCGACATGTCACCACTCCAAGTAAATGCAATAATATAGCATCTCCAAATGTACCAGTGCAAATTTTCCATGCGCTCCCATGTTAACATTTATTTTTAAAAATAATAGTAAAAGAATTATTTACAAAATGAAGTGAAAATGAATTAAAATATTTTGGTCCAAGAATCCTTTATAATAAATGTCAATAGACAAGAAAGCATGTCACCAATGTGCATTAGGGTAGGCATTTAGAACAAAACTTATTCTGTGTTTATTAAGGTTCTTGAGAAATCTGTAGTTTATAATCTTTTTAATTTTTTATTTCAAGTCTTATTTTTGTCCCAAAGAAAAAAATCTTTACTGAAGATGTTACCTGTAAATAGGAGTATTCATTGGTTGGTTTATTTTTTAGGAGGTAGAGAAACTTCCTGCACCAAACGGAGTGAAACCAGTTAGTCCAGAGCAAGAAGAGCTTATCCATAGGCTAGTGTACTTCCAAAATGAATATGAGCAACCTTCTGAGGAAGACCTCAAAAGGATCACTGTAAGTTGTAATGAAATATTATTATTATTATCCAAAGTACTTTACAAAAGTTGTTGCATTAATAATTAGCCTATTCATTAGTAATAATTTTTGTCTGTCAAGTTAGTATTCTCATCATTATTGTTCATTTACAGAATACTCCTTCTGATGGTGAAGACCAGAGTGATCTCAGGTTTAGACACATAACAGAGATCACAATACTTACAGTCCAACTAATTGTGGAGTTTGCTAAGAGATTACCAGGATTTGACAAACTCCTTCGTGAAGATCAAATAGCCTTATTGAAGGTAACTTTTTATATGTCATGATTCAAATCACATTCTTATTTATTACTGTATTTTTCATATCTTATTGGTTTTTATCATAAAAATAAAAATAATGCTAATTTTTCATCTTCAGGCATGTTCGAGTGAAGTCATGATGTTCCGCATGGCTCGAAGGTATGATGTGAATTCAGATTCTATACTCTTTGCCAACAACCAGCCATACACGAAAGATAGCTATAGTATTGCTGGAATGGGAGATACTATTGAGGATATGTTGAGATTTTGCCGTCAGATGTATGCTATGAAAGTCGACAATGCTGAATACGCTCTTCTGACAGCAATTGTCATATTTTCAGGTAAGGAGAATTTGTTGGGAATAATGTGATTTGTAAAAATTAAAATATTGTTCCTGTTATTGCTTACATTCATTATTTTAAATGTCTAAATTTGTTAAATAAATTTCCATTTCAATTTCTAACTTGTAACCTTCTCTCTTCCAGAGAGGCCATCACTTATTGAAGGCTGGAAAGTGGAGAAGATACAAGAAATCTACCTGGAAGCCTTGAAGGCATATGTGGACAATAGGCGCAAGCCCAGGTCAGGCACTATATTTGCCAAACTTCTATCTGTGCTCACAGAATTAAGGACACTTGGGAACCAAAATTCTGAAATGTGCTTCTCCCTTAAATTGAAAAACAAGAAACTGCCTCCTTTCCTAGCAGAAATTTGGGATGTCATACCCTGAACAGATTACCCATTAAGTAATTTGCCAGAGCACTGTTTCAAGTACATTCGTCCCTGTGTGTATGTGCAATGAAGTATAAATTGAATGGAAGAGTGCATTTTGAAAGAATGTGCTCAGACCAACTGAGAGACAGAATTGTGGTGCATTGAGTGTAATGTCACTAAAAAATATTACTGAATTTTATTTCTGTAAGGCTATAGTGTGCGCTAACAATACTCGCCCAAAATGCAACGTTAATAAGAATGTAGCTGGCAGGGATGAAAAGTACTATCTGGTTATTATTCTAGTGCAAGCAAATGCTTTTGTAATTTTTGTTGTACAAAACCAGCAATGCTGTACAAAGTAAACTTGCTTCTTTTCAAGAATGAATATGTGAATGTATGCCAAATGGCAGCAAGAGAATTACACAAATGAATATTTCTTTGTGTTTGTGTGTAGGCATTGGCCTCGTTTTTTTCATTATTCCTTGAAAAGTAGGTGTCTCCATTCAAGTCAAAGAATTTTTTTTATGTTCACTTCCTGTGTAACTTAGCAACGTGTGATAATGCAAATGTATCACGAATATTTTATCCTAGAATTCTAAATTTACCACCTCAGTAACACAAGTGAACCAATCAATATGCATGTCTTTATTAACTTCATATAGCTCAAAAATTAGTGATGCTGATATAAAGTGTACAAAATAAAGCACCATGTTTTGCATTGCAGTAGAAGACTGACTGGGTCCTTTCTGGAGACAGATGGTACCATTCCCCATGGTGTAGCTATATTTTTATTAATTAAAATTGTACTTTGTCAGTGTACTATTCTCCAAAACACCACATTAGAACACTTTTGTCTTTCACCTGTCACACATTCAGTTGATAAATAACAAATTTCATTGATCCAACTGTTACCATACTTCTGTTCAGTTTATTTGCAGTAGTAACTATTAACTTCAATTGGCGATTTTCCATCCTAGTGACAGTGGTTTCATGAAACACATTAATTTGACTGTACAATAAATGCCAGTACTACTGTAGACATCTGAAGCAAATCAAAAAAATAATATAGGTTTTAAGACAAAAGTAACATGTGGTTAATCATATTGGAAACATTCAAGTTTACCCAAGAAATGTTGTTTAATTATGAGAAATGGATGGATTATTTTAAAATAACTCTCTTAATTTTTGCTACAGATGCATAAATATTGAAACTCTTGTTTTATTTGCCCAAGTAATAGAATAAAAATTCATTCTTTCAGAATGAGGTAATAGTACATTGTGAATAACTGACTAATATGTATGGTTATATAAGTTCATGCTGCCTCCTAGCAATATGACTTGTGGTAAATTGTAATGTTTTAAAATATGCAAGTGTATCCCCCCTTTCTATGTATTAGAGAGTTTGGACAAACAAGTGGTCCATGAGTAGCATCTATTTCGCTGTTCCTACTGTACCAATGAAATGGATACTTCAGTGGTTGTGATAGTGCTTGATATATTGATTTTTTTTTTAAATGCAGGTGGCTAGTGTTCAATAGAAGAAAGGTTTTCTTCAGATTGAGATTGTTATAATTTTCTTCCTCAGAATTGGACCTATTCCACCAAAATAAGCAGGCTGTGAAATAAAATAAGGTTCATGTTGAGTTATTGGTCAACTTAAACAGAAGTGCAAAAATGATCAGCGATAAAGGTACAAGAAGCAAGAAAGATTATTGATTGCTTTATTTAAAGAAAGAATTAAAGAATATTATATTATATACAAATGTCTATATATTAATGTCTGTATTGATTGTCAAATACTTGTGAATGAGAACGAAAAGAGTGACAATGGTTAAAAGAAAGATAAGTGTTAATTGTTGTATTTAGAGCATTATTTATACAGTAATCATAGAGTAAAACCACTTGTTCCGTGAAATGAAAAGACTGGATCTTGCAGACTGGTGCCTTTTTTAAGTTTGGATATGCTGGGAAGGGGGGAATAAAACTGTAAATGGTGCATAGTGAGAAATTGTGAAGATGTTGATGTATGTTATTAAAGGTGCTGCCTTTTCAGGCATACAAACTGTAAGAGAATTGTGCTCTGTACATTATGTAACTATTCTCTGAAGATGTGTGACGTTATATGCAGTGATATATAAATATATATAAATGTCTGTACAGTAAGAGGAAAATACCCGTCCGTTTCTAAAGCATAAAGGTATATATTAGTTTGTTTCAGATACATTTAAAATGAACTTTCAGTTAAGATGACAAGTTCAGTTATTTATTTGGTATGTGACCAAATGAGTATTTTGTCAATTAAAGTGACAGTGCAAAAAATGGATTCATCACAATTTGTTTGGAAAAGTGTGACTTTGTGAAGTGAATATCTATTGGTTTCGTTTACTGCCTTATGTGGAACAAGGGACACTTGTCAAGTGCGTTGTATTGACCGTTTATGGTCTCAACAAATCATATATGAAACATCCTTCAAGATATTCAAGATCTTGTAGAAGTGAGAAGCTACATGGACTATTCCTTTTTTAAATAAATATTAATTAGAGAAATAAGGAAACATTTTTCATGATATTCTCATGCCATTTACCAAGACCTATAACTTTTTGTAATTATTCATATTATAATCCTTCAAAGAAAGGAATTTATATTCCTTTCAGAAAAGGCTGACTGAATAACAGACTACTGTCAACTCTACTGAAGAAAAGTGAAAGATGACATTGATTTTTTTTTCCCTTTCTTTTTAATTGTCAATGTAAGGACTGAAAAAGGCATTATAAGTCTTTCAATGAAACATTAAAGCTTTGTGCTGTTATTTTTCATCCTCCCAGTTTGTAGCACTGTGCAGAGAGAAATCTGTTCCAGAAATGGATTATAGAAAAATGAGATGGCAAACTTTTTATATGAATATAAGTATATATACAACAGTTTTTACATGCTATATTAACTATCCTGCCTATACACGAATCATTCATGTTGAACAGCATCCCAGTCAGAATAAACGATGCAACATAATAAGGATCCTTGTCCTTCACGAACCCCTCTGATTGAATGTCCTCTTCATTTAACCTTTTGAAAATTCCTATAAAAGCTATTAACCCATGTGATCTCTCCAAGTTTTGCATTAGGTTCGTTATTACACATTCATATATACATTTGTAAAGAAATTTTGAAAATGCTTGTCCACTACTATGTTTTTTAATTCCTTTATATATTATGCCAATATGCACTTTTTAAGTCCATGTGTAGTTTAGTTGCAGCATAGTACAGTGATGTTGCGCCAAGTATTGCCTTATGAAACAATGGATAAAAGTAAATTTCAGGAGATATAACTATTGTGTGTTCCAGAAGTTTTCAGCAAGTTTGTGCTAACTGATTATTTTATTAAAATTAATGTATTATAGTTGCCGAGAAATTTCAATCCTCCCATTTCTTCTAAACTTTGTCTACTTTGAATTTTTAGTTATGATTTCCTGACATCAGAAAGATAAGGCTCAACATCAAATATCACTGCCCTTTTATGACTTTTTAAAATGCCTTGCATTTAGAGCTACAACAAAAAAGTGCTATTCTTTAGTTTAGTGTCCTCAATTTGAATTTTGGAAGCAAATACTATTTGTTCTCACTGCCATTTCACTGTCCACTGAATACGTTTTTAAAGAACCTTTTATTCATATTTCCCTGTCCATATGCATGCAGTTTTAATACAAGAACTTGTGACGTGTTCAGTTTTTATAACATATATAGTATATTATAGAAAATGAAATAGCACATGATTGATAACTGTTAAAAGGAATTTGTTGTACTTCTGTATTGTCTATACTTTACCATTTCAGATACATAATACATGTAAGGTAAATTTCATTTTATGATGAATAAGTCAGGAAGAAATATTGACAAAGGAATGAATGTTTTGCAGTTTATTAAAATTTGTACATGTGTTAAGGGTATATGAATTATAATTCTGTCAGTATGCGAAGATTTTCTGTTAAAAGCACAACTAATGCACTGCCACTTCTATTCAGTGAGATCCGTATAAAGGCCATCTTTGTGTTCATAAAAGTCTGTTGAAAAGCATGAGAATGGAAAAAATGTTTTGCATGGGATCTTGATTAGCATTATCGTATTACATCTGTTTAGCATTCATAAATTATTGATTGCATTATTAGTAAATATAATGCTTTCACATTACAGAAATTAGTTTCTTGAAATTTTTAAGGTGCTCAAAGGAAAACAATGCGTTTTGAACTCTACATTTGTGACTTGAGATGTTTCAGTGAAAAGTTTAGAAATAAAGAATTAGCAATTAATGCAGTTGTTTGGCTATGTACTTAAATGACTGCCATGTAAGACACTGCCAAGTAATTTACATTTTACTGCCAGATAAGTGTGAATTCAGTGGTTTTTATTGCATATTGTACTTGATGGACTCTGCATGTTTTTGTGTGTTTACCTGACTTATTTGTCATAAAATTTAGGAGTATCTTAATGTAATTATAAAATTATATGAATGTCGTACACTTGGTAATTCAGTATAATTTTGTGTTATTTGCAAGTTGGTTGGTAAAATAAGAATTAATCGTCAAAATGTCAGTCTCTTGTATGTGACATTCTACAAAAAGTCTGCTTGTTGCTACAAGTATATGGAATGAGATCATGAAAAACTTGCGCAAATAACACGGTTTGCTTGTGGAAATGCTAACCAGATGTTGCTAGGATTTATTTGTCTGTTGTGAGAAGTACATTTATGGCATTGAATATGGACATCCAGAAATTGCATTTAAAATCAATAGAAAAGTTACAGAGGGGTATTTGTCTTAAAAGTCTTCATAAAATTAGATCCTATTACATGAAACAAGCAAGTGTTTCTCTTTTTAGTTTTTGTAAATGGACTTTTTAAATTTATTTTATTTTTTTGGTAGTAACTTTCACAAATTCATATTTGATATATCTGATGTCAAGAACGTCTTTGCTAAACGGTGCCTCTGTATTTTGGATGTTGACTGGGCAAATGATTCAGATTTAACTGTTGTGTATTAGATGACGTCAGTGCCTGGGTATGTGAAATTGATGTTGCTTCTATTTTAGAAAGTATTGCATGTTACATGTAATTAGGAATGACACTAAAAACAAAATTTTATTACCGAGATATTTGGTTTGTCTCTTCATTTTTCTACTTGGGTACCTGGTGTATTATGTGTAAATACATGTGTATATTATTAATGCTTAACGACTTAATGTATGCTAAACAATGAAATATTCGTATTTTGTTTATTCAAATATTGGTAAGTTGGAAAAAGTGCATAACCTACACTGCAGCTCTATACAAGATACATATTTCACAAAATGATTTAACTTCTTTACCCTTTCTCTCAATGAACAAAAAAAATAGATAGCATTCTTTCATGAAAACGGGGGTTTATCTTCACAGATCATGTACCCATTCTGTTATTTTAAATATTCTTTGTTAGAATGACTTGATCACACCATCTGGAATTATTTTGGCAATAATAATCAATTTGTCACATCGGAAATCTTCTTACTTATGTATTTTTAAATGGATTTCATTTTTAGTATAAATAGCTTCTTGGCATCAGACTATCGCTTTTGTATGATTGTACATAAATGTACAGTGTTCACCAACTAATTTGTTGCTATTGCATTAGTCATGATTTTGTATTATTGTATTAATAGACACTTATAAAATTTGTGGCGTGTGTAAATAATTTTTTATTCTGAAAGTTGCGCTGGTAAGAAAATTGTGGGACAATGTTAAATATAGGTGTAGTTATAATTTCGAAAAATAAGTTTCCAATTTATGTAAATAAAAATTTTGTTACTGTATGTAGTTTTCCAGAGTTAAGTGAAGCTATTTCTTAAAAGTTATTTTACCACAGTGCAATATGTACAAAGTCAGTATATTGTAAGAAAGAACTTTACCTACACTGGGCAACATTGCTGTGCAACTGAAAATATGAATTTCAAATTCTAACTCAATAGTGTTATGTTAGTTTTATCAAGAACTGCAAAATAATTGTGTTATTTGTAAATATATAAATTTTGAAATAGAGTACATTAGTTGATTTAAGAGTTAAGCAGTTTGCTCTCTCCTTGTTTACATTGAATTCAAATCTCTTGAACTATTCTGTATTAATCTGAATCAAATTGCTCTTCATAGAAACATCTGTTGCAGAAAAATACATGCAAAATATTGCCCAGAGGAGTATTTTGTAGAGGTTAAGAGCTGCAGTGCGTTCTTTTAGCTGGCTCAGTATTATTAAACATACTATTCTGTTCTTCTATAATTTCCTAATAGTGAATATTTAGTGCAAAGAGTTTTAACCCTGGAATTTCCTTTCGGTTTATTAACTAAATTTTTTGTTATACATTTTATTTGTTTTTGATACACTTGCAAGAATTTGCATAAAGAATGGATAAATTTCTTTGGACATGATTTCATGTCCATGAAAGACCTGATTTTTGTAAGAAAATAATTTGACAGAAATATGAAATGTTGCAATTAGAATATCTAGTTAATCACAAAAAAAGGTATTGTAATGAAGAAAAGTCTTGAAGGAATTTCAAAATGAGAGGAATAGCAAGAAGTGTAATGATACTTTTTATGTAATATAATGTTCATATGGAAAATGTTTTATGCAAGTTCCTTCAAGATTTTTCATTGTGTATGTACAGAAATAGATTATGAAAATGGTGCATAAAATATTAATTACATCATACAAATTAATAGTGGATGATAATACAAACTTGTTCTATTTTGTGCAGTAAACAAACAACACAAAGTAAAGTCACAACTTTCATTTATTTATTCCCATTTCCAGTGTATTCCATTTCACAAGTTTCTAATTGATAAAATTTTAGTATTTTTTTTATTTTAATACGAGAATATAATGGAGTTATGATTTAGGATGTGGCAAAAGAAAACTGCCAAGATGTGAACTGAGATCTAAAATCCTTGAGACAAAATTCATTGAAAATAAAAATTGTTTATCTCGTCTGTTGTAATGTTTGAAAATAGTACCTCTCAAAAGTGCAAAAGTGCACCTTTTGCAATGCCTCTCAAAAGTTTAAATTGCATGAATTATTTAAAATTTGCCTATGGTCACGCAAAAACTATGTGCAAATAATAGGATATCTTTGGGTTAACTTATGTGAAAATTTGTGTTACATAAATTAATGAATTATTTACGTCTAAGAATTTGAATTAGTAATAGTTAGTGATAACTTTTACATAGATAACAATAACAAGTGATAACTTTTACATTTGTTTTATTCTCTCATTTAAGATGTTTTGTACACCAGTATTTTTCGTAAAAAATTAATGATACAAGTGACCAGAAATTGGGACATTTACTTAATCAGCATTGTTTTCGTAACAATAGAAATGTTAGTTCCTTATAAGTGGAAATTTAAAGCAATTTTATTTCATACTTGGTAATAAAATTTGAACATAACACGGTTTCATGCACTTTTTTGGAATTAATATTGGTATTAATTGTGCAACAAATTATTTCAAGTATGTTTATATTTGTATAAACTGTATTCATACAGGACATATTTTACAGGACCAATGATCTATTTAGAATTTTTGCAAAGATAGGTTTTAAAATAGAATGTAGAAATCCATGGATGTGTACTGTTTACTAGAGTATGACTCACAATAAATGTAACAAATTTCTAGGACTTGTAGGCAGATTGAAAATTACTATATTTATTTTAATGACTTCAGTAGAAAATCTCATAAAACAAAATACACATGAAGCATTTGCCCCAGATTTGTAGGCAAATTATTTCGTACTGGTGATTGGCAGGTCCACGAAATCTTCCTAAATACTAGAGCACAATTAGTTGCCCGCCAATGATGGGGAGATGCCACATATGTAATGTCGCTTAATGTAATTCCCAACACATATTCACTGGCAAAAGGTGACCATCTTCGACTCCCCTTCATTTCCTCGCAGCGTGTAAAGTTATTTTCTGAGACCCTCCAAGTATGATCAAAATTTCCTAATTAAACATTTTTTTTATGCAACACTTGTACCTAGTTTTGATACATCTAGCAAATGAACAGATTTTTAAGTAGTGGAGTACTTAATATTACTGTTACGAAATGAAATGAGAACTTGATAAGAGTGTATCAATTCGCAAGGGAACGAACAGTTGAGTAATGTAGTGAGTTGCTATGGAGGAAAGTTGGTTTAGAGGCACGTCAAACCGCGTCCGCACGAGCTGCTTGCTCGCCTAGGGAGGCCGACGCTCCTACGGGCACACAACTTCTCCCGACTTCAGACTTATTTCCCCTTAAAATCCAGAAGCGGGGTGTACACCCACAAGTGGAAGCGGCTGAGGCGGAAGGCGAATAGTGACTTCATATGAAAATGTATTTGCCAATTTTTTCTATCAAACAACCGAGAATTGTTTTATGTTTATAATCCCCAATCATTACTATTTGATGTTTATTTTCTTACTTCTCCCATGTATAAACACTGTGCTAAATGACAGGAATATGTTTGAATGGCGAATCCTTTGTTTTCGTTTTGTGTTGTGTTATTAAATCATTCAATTTTTTTGTATGTAGCAATAACGTGAAATAAATTAACAAGTCTCGCTATAAGTTAACAATTCTCGCTTACGGACGGACAGCGCTTTTAACAGACAAGAATATTTGTCTGATAATCAGGATTACTTTTCATTCAAATCAAGATACTTTTGATTCAAATTTATTTTACTCAATTGATAATTTGAAATAGGTTTGATGTATTATTTCATTTTAATGTTTCATTTCTTTGCCTTAAATAGAAAATGGGAATGAATATAGGTAAATTTGTGACAATAATTGTCTAGTAACTTCTCCCAAAGACTCATGAGCCAGGTATCCAGTGATGTAACTGCCATTCCGTAGAATTTGCACAACCCTTACTTTTAAATGTCCCGCCAATTTCTCGACGCAGTGCCTGCGAACTCTAGTATAAGCTAGTTGCCTTGTACGCGACCTTGATGAGCCTGGTTTAGAGAGAAGCTGGCTAGAGTTCGAAAGATATGGACGCATGACGATTAAGTTGTGATATTTAAAGTGAAGTACTTGTTCAAATACCTAATTAGTAGTGTCTTCAAGTGCTTAGAAGATTGGTGAAACCTTGGGGAAGGTATTATATATAATTAGTCGGTGGTTCAAGAATACAGAACGGGATATCCGCGAACGCGGAGTTTGCCGATTGATTAGCCACCCAGAACTTTCGACCAAAAAGGTAACGACGGGTAACATTACCACAACTTCGAAAAATTTAAGTAGCACAGTCTGTATCGTAAATTTATTTTCTGGTTGTGTTCCCATAGTTAGCTTCCTCTCTTAGAAATATTATATACAATCGTTTTGTTGCATTGGGTTACAGTTGTAACCTAAAATGTCCGTAAATATGTGTGGTGTATTGTGATATAGCAAAATCTCGTAATCGAAACTTCGTTAATTTTAGATTGAGTTGAAATAAACAAGAAAGGTAAGTAAATATGTCATGTCCTAAGCATACTATGTCGTAACTTTATAAGTATTCATTATAAACAAGAAAAAATGTATTAATACCATATGCCACTTCCAGGGTAACATTGTCATACTGGCCATCTTGCCCCTATATTTGAGAGTGAAGTAAAAAAAAAATACATTTTTGCAATTTTTGAAAAACAAAAGAATAGAGCAATATGGCGTTAATGTTGCCTCAAAGAGCACATTTAGCAGTATCCCTACAAAAAGTTTAAAGAAAAAATTTATAGCCATTTTTGAGAAAATATTGCTTTTGTAATTTTTTTAAAATTTCAAATATTGCGCCAAAACTACTAAAATTTTCAAAACAATGTACATGACCTTAATGAAAGTACTCACTTTGGACAACAAATTTTATTTGAAGGAAAAATCTCTATCTTCAATTTCGTAGTTCTAGAAAGACGCCGAAAAAAATTGTAACTTTCGCAATTTTCGAAAATTCGGAGTTAACCGTGAAAATCGGGCCTGTGCCACCTTTATAAGTGTATTTTACTCTATTCTTACAAGAATTTAAAGAAAACAATTGGAGCCGTTTTTGAGAAAATTTTGAAAATAACCGGAGGGCTTCATGTAAAGTACCCCCAAATTTTGAAGAAAGTTTTTAAAATTGGCGGCGCATTGAGTGGACGCAGATCGACAAGGGAATATCCATTTTGGAAAAAATCGCACTATGGTATAGGCGCTAGTGTTCACAGATGGACGTTTTAAAAAAAACAACACTTTTTCGGTATCAGGGACCCCAAAACGTGTATTTCCGTTAAAATCTCGAACCCGGTTTTCCGCAGCATTACACAACTTTCTCTATATACGTACGTATACGGGTAAGTAAATAGAAGAAAGCACTTTGTCCCTATTGCATTTTATCACAATGTAAAACAGTTAATAAAACTTATTTCAGACTAAAGTTCTCAGAGAAGTATTTATCCCTGTTTAGTGTATTTAAACGGTCAGAAACCAAAGACTAATAATGTTCTGGAACATATTTATGTATTTGTTTCCTATCAAACTCTCACACATATAAACATTGCCAGAGACTTGAAAATGAACAGAGGTGGAAATGTTTGACCCCTGCTGGGTAATATTTACACTTTGCTTGCTTTTAAAAAAGTACTAAAATCTTTCAAATTATAGAGGCTGTGACTTCAATATTTTGAAGAAAAATTGTAATTTTTATGAAGGATTAAATTGACAAGATAATTATTGTGAAGATCGATGCAACACAGTAGAACTTCAAAAGAAACAAAGATGTGGCAATGTTACACCTCGTTACCTTGTATTTTCTTTTTCGTTGGAACTTTGACTGTTGTATTTGACAATTCTCATGAGTGAGGGAAACGGACAGCCTCGTCGGGTAAATGGAAAGCAGCGGCAGCAGAAATTATATTGGAAATAGGGATGTGCCCTTAACAGCTAAACTGTTATTTCTTAACAGTTAACGTTTAGTAACTGTTACACGAAATAACAGTTTATTTCATTTATCCTGTTATTGGCTGTTATCGGTTGATATTCATAGTACTCCAATCTACTGGGCCAAACCCGAACTACTACAAGCTTTCGCGGCAACCATTTTGTATGACAACAGTTTCACTGCATGTAATCAATCGTGATTAACAAGTGTTCAAATAATAGATTCATTAATACATAATTCGTTATTATTACACACCATTGTCACAATATTTTTATATTTTATTTATACGTATACTACAATAAGAAGTTTGTCCTTTAAATTAAATCCGTCCAATACGTTTGTTAACTTTCTTCCTGTCCCATTACAGCTGATGTGAGATCCACTAATATTTCCCTAAGTCCGATAGAATACAATGAAGTACGGTCAAACAACTTATTATAATATTTGATATTCAACAGTCATTACCACTTTAGCTGTAGGTTAGCAAAACACAGTTTCTACTTCTCATTATTTTTGGCACTCGTCACTTCACTATGAACATGTTGCATATTTGAAAGAATATTTGCAATCTGATCACGAATCACTGTTATTCTGGTAATATTCTATACACATTTGCTACTCATCGTATTAACTGCTATTCTTCCTTGGCAGTTCATCGAGTCTCGTTCATATCAGCTGTTTCTCTGTCCATGCCCAAACATGTTAGGGGAAGTAGTGCAAAAAAGCGCCGTAAGGTAGCTGCACAAGCTTTATAGTGCTACCAACGTTACTCGTTTTGCCGGGATTAACTCTTAGCAGTCGTCGCAACTGATTTAACTCTTAGCAGTCAGACGTATTAGGTTGCTGATCATGTACGTGTTATTTTTCAACTGTTATTAATAACCGTTATTACGAGTCCACTGTTATTCCGATAACAGTTATTAAAGAAAAGCTGTTAAGGTCCATCTCTAATTGGAAATACCCGCTATCGCGGCGCCTACGGGAGCATAAACTGTTGTCGGACATAAGTCACTAGATACGTAACAATTACAATTTAAAAAATAGTTAAGCAATTAAATACACTAAAATACTACCCAAAAAATGTACAAACATTGACATGTTTTCGAATTAGTGATCAAGTTTAATGTATTATTTCTCTCCAAGTGGAAATAATTAATACAAAAATCTCTTAAAATTAAGTCTCAAAAAGACTACTGATATTTAAAAAATGTTGAGTTCGGGACCCTTTTGCTCGAAAAATCCAAGGCCCCGAGATTCGTTAAGATGGCTCTGTACAATAACATGTAATCAAAAGGTACAATTATGGTTTCAGAAAAATCCTTATATTCTTTTTCATTTGTTAGAGACGTTACTGAGGAAATACATCTTTATACGGCACCAAATTAAAAAACGACTGCAGCACAGAGGTGACGAACTGACTAAACGCTTCCTGTGTACTTTCTTTCGTATCTTCATAAATTTATTTCCAGTTTTGGTTGATGATATCAAGAGTAGCTTTATCTGGAAAGAAAAGCATATCTTATTCTTGAAACCTTATAATAATTCTAAACTAGTGGAGCTCAACAGCACATACTTTCTCGCATTATTTGTAAGTGCTACGCAGTATTATACTATTACATGAATCTATAAAAGAGTTTCTAACCAGCAAAATACTTTTTTCTACTCCCATTGTATAACGCTGTCATTTAATGGCTGCAACCAGTTGCATAAGAGATAGTGTAGGTATCATTTTCATTGATTTCGGTTATTTTAGAAAATTGGGTGCTGTAAAAATTGTGTTGAGACAATATTATATTTTTATGCGTCGGGTCGAGTCGGTACGTCAAAGTGTCTCCTTGGTGTAGCGATACGGTGCACAGTGAGTTACCTCGGAGGGTATGAAGTAACTGGGTGCAGAAATAGTACATTATGAAACGATGATGCAATGATGGGTATTAATACACGAGTGTGATATTACGATACGAGCGAGTATCGTAAACTTCAAAGGAGTGTATTAATACCCACTAAATCGAGTTTCATACGGTACTTTTTCTACGACTTAGGGTAACTTTTATAAATTAAACTTTTACATCGAATCGTTTCGTGTCAGTTGACATGCAGAATTCTGTCAAGGCCACCTAGCGGACAGCTCCCTACTCACCGCAGGTGGCTTTGTTTCACCAGCCAGCCACGGAGTACAGAAGCTGCTGCAATAATTTCGACGTTACCATCTTTGCTTTTACACTTATTTCTGGAGGTCTCAAGACCACCGTTGATTCACTATATATTTTAAATGAGACATTTTTAAGGACAACCACACGGCAGCAACAATTAACCTAAATGACGCGTTCAGATCTTAACCTTTAGTCAAATGTTCTCTTCAATAACTACCACTGCGCTAGTCAAATAGGATCAAAGTGCAATAACAATTCAATTTATTTTAAATAATATTTCACGTAAAAAATACTATTAATAAAATAAATTAAAATTAAGAAACAGAATATAATTTTAAATACAATTTTAATGGACACAATTGAACGAAACATTTACTATAAAGGTTCTCAATGATTAATGAAGTGTCAATACTTGGTTTGTAAATTTCTCTGTGATTGGTCTTAAGCGTCCATTATTTTATCCGTGGGAAAATATTAAAGAAAAAATTTTGAACATTTTTTGAGGGAATGTGTTTTTTTAAATTGCTTTAATTTCAAGCAAAAATTTCGCGAAAACTACTCGTTTTATGAAAAAAATGTACATGACCGTTCTTAAACAGTTGATATTTTAAACCTTTTTAAAAATCTCTAACTTCCATTTTGTAATTTTCAAATGTTAACTGTTTGCAGATTTCAAAAATACAGAGAGTTCGCCGAAAATGAAACATATACCATTTCCCCCCCCATCTTTTGATACATACGAGAAGTAAATTGAAAGAAAAAATTGGAGCACTTGTGAAGAACATTTTTGAATAAGTTGCATGTATTTCAAGCACAAATTACGCAAAAACTAGTTTTTTCAAAAATATTGAACATGACGTTTTTAAAGTGCTTGTATTTTAAAACAGATTTTGTTTAAGACTACAATATTGTCTTCAATTTTTCTAATTTTTAGATGTTAATATTTATCAATTTTTGAAAATACTGTGAGTTGGCCGAAAATGAGACCAGAACAAATTTTTGTACGCTATTAAGTTATGTACTGTTTTCTATACATGGAAAACTGTTTGCAATACTTATTGAAATTTATTATAGAGATATTAGAATATTAATTTCTTTGCCCAAGTCAGAATTTTTTCTACCTTCCCCAATAGTTTTCAAAAGGAAAAAAATATGGATTCAATTATTCAGAATGCTTAAACAATATTAACCCGTACTACTGAGCACTAAAATATTTGAATACCTTTCGGGAAAACCACCAGTACCTCCCAGAAACAAAGAGCTCACCTCGGTTCATTAAATATTGCGTTTATTGCCATAAATGTCTGCAGATTATACTTACTAAGCGTGTCTTGCCCTTGAAAGAGGTTGTTAAATTTGTACGTTGATTTGGTAACATTAGCGTCCAGTTTAGGATTTTTTAGTTTTACATATTCCAGACCATCCTCGTCGTTTTTGATTAGGTCGAAATGGATCTTGTTAGACGCATTGTATTTTTCTGAAATGAAAAAAGATACACTTTTGTTGAAGGATTTTTAAGCTAACTAGAAAACTCATAGAAGAATTAACATTTTACGAAAGCAAAATATCATGACTAGGGCCCGAATGTTTATTTATTTATTTATTTATTTGTCAAAAAACAGTAAAAACTGTATATGACGTGTGGGGAAAGAAATTTATCTGCGCACATTTTCTTGAGGGCCAGAATTTTATTATTAAAAAAACAAACAAAAAGAAAACAAAAAAACGAAAAAATGAATTTAGAAAATAATTATTTTAGAAAAATAAAGATATTTGAAAAATGTTTTTTCCCGAGTTATAGAAAATCAATTTCAACTGTAAATGAACTACAAGCAAAAGGAGTGCTCAACAAAACGTGCGCACAGTGAAGCTACATTTACGTCCAGAAGCAAAACAAGGGGCCATCTCAGCATTTGCTCAATGGATCAGGGAAACTGGACAAAAACCTGATCGAGATGGGGGTCATTGACCCGGAAGCTGAAGTACATTACTTGTTACAGGCGTATTAAATATTTTTTTAAATGTATACAATGCAAACATATACTAATTCATTATCTTCTTCTTCTTACTTTTATTTTAGGCTAGAGCCTGTTTCTTTACAAAGGATACTTAATTAAAATTTTAAAAAACCTGATACATTACATTTATGTAGTTATATTTATAAACTGGCACTATATTCATGCTGTCTTGTTTCACAAAATGTCTTTCCACCTAGTTCTTGGGCATCCTACTCTTCTCCTTCCTTCCGGTCTTCTATCTCTAGTCACTTTCACCAGTCTGTCTTCTTCCATTCTGTCTATATGGTCATTCCATTTCTTTCTTCTTTCTCGAACCCAGTCTGAGATTATATCTATTTGGCAAGTTTGTCTTATATTAATATTAGGTTCTTTATCCCTTAGCGTTTTATTTGTAATTTTTCTCAACACCCGCATTTCCGACACTTCCATCATTTGACATATTTTTTTTGAGTCTGCTCTAGTTTCAGCTGCATATGACAATACTGGTCTAATTACTGCCTTATATATTCTAACTTTAGTGTCTTTTCTCAGATATTGATTTTGCCATATCGAGTGGTTGAGACAGCCTGCTATTCTATTTGCTTTTATGCTTTGTTCCTTAGCCTCTTTTATAGATCTGCCATCACTAGTTATTGTTACGCCTAGATATTGTATTTCCATCACTTGCTCTATTAGATATTCGTTTATAGCTAGTTTGCATCTCAATGGTTCTTTCGAGATTGTTATGCACTTAGTTTTTTGTGTGGATATCCTCATGTTCAATGACTGGCATGTCTTGTAAAATTGAAACAGGAGGCGTTGTAAATCATCTTCATTTTCGGCAATTAAGACTGTATCGTCTGCATAACAGATTGAGTTTATGTTATAAGAGCCGCAGTAATATCCTTTTTTGTTTGAAAGATTGTTTAGGATGTGTTTCATTACTAGGTTGAAGAGTATTGGACTGAGGGAGTCTCCTTGTCTTATTCCTTGACCTGTTGTTATGGCTTGGGATATTTGTTCGTTATGTTTTACTTTCATTCTGGTGTTCATATATATATATATATGAACACCAGAATATATATATATATATATATATATATATATATATATATATATATATATATATATATATGCTATGAGTTTACTAAGGTTGCAGGGGATATTTTCTTTCTTTAATAATCTTACTATATCTACAAGGCGTACGCTGTCAAATGCTTTCTGTATGTCTACGAAACACATATATCCATGTTTGTCGAATTCCAGAGATTTCTCAACAATTTGTCGTATAATGAAGATCGCATCATTACATGATCTTCCTCTTCGAATCCTTGCTGTTCTTCTTTCCATTCTATTAAGTTTTCTATTGTGTGATAGTTTTTGTTGTTAGTTTAAGCGTTGTGTTCAGAAGGTTAATTCCTCTATAATTATTTGGGTCTAGCTTGTCCCCTTTTTTAAAAAGAGGGATTAGAATACTGGTTTTCCATTCCTCTGGTATTTTACTCTGCCTATATATGTTTTGTATCAGTTTTACTAATTCTTTATGTAATGAATGCCCCCCGTATTTTAATAGTTCGTTATATATCCATCCTCTGCGGGTGATTTCCTATTTTTTAATTTGGGTATCGTTTGTATAATCTGTTCTTCTGAGATCTCATAGTCTTGTGTTAATGTGTCGGCTATATCCAATACTGGAGCCTCGTTATTGTGAAATAGCTTACTAAAATGTTCCACCCATTCTGTGTTACTGATTTTTGGTGTGCTTATCAACTCATTTGTTTCGGAGCGTGTATTTCTTATAAAACGCCATATCTGTTTTTGCAGGCCGTAAAAGTCGTGCTCCATTCTTGCAGTAAATGATTCCCAATAATTTTGTTTTATTTTCCTGATCTTTATATTTACTTGATTTCTTATAAGTTTGTATTCTTCATAGTCTTGTGATAATTTAGACTGTTTGTATTTGAGAAATGCTTGGAGTTTCTCCCTAGTTATTTCTTTAACCTCTTCTGTATACCATGGTATGTTTCGCCTTTGTTTCTGTTGACTTTTTCTGTTAATTTTTCCTAATGCTTCTTCGGCTGACTTAAGTATATTAGTTTTTATTTTTTCCCAGGCTGTCTCAATATCATCTTCTTCTCTAATTCCATTGTTATTGATTCTTTCGTCTAAGCGATCTATATAAAGTTTTTGTGTTGACCCATCTTGAATGGATTGAATATTAATTTTTGATATTGTATCCCTGGGTATTGTTTTTTCCCGTTTAAGTGTTGTTCTTAATTTAGCTAGCACCAGATTATGGTCACTTCCAATATCTGCGCTTGTTAAGCTTCTTATATCTAAGATGTTTGAAGGGTGGCACATTCTATTGGTTACTACATAATCTATTATGGTTCGGTGTCCCATATTATTTTCCCATGTGTATTTATGTTGATCCTTGTGATCGAAGAAGGTATTATTTATTCTTAATTAATTATCCAGGCAGAACTCGATGAGCAGTTCTCCATTTTCATTTAGGTGCGTTTCGTTGAATCTGTTTTTTTATGCCAGGGATAACGTCATTTCCAATTCTTGCGTTAAAGTCGCCTGCTATTATAGTTGTCTCCTCTGGATTTGTCTGGTGTATAACTTCTTGTAGGTTCTCGTAGAACGTTTGTCTTTCGTGTGTAGGCTTGTTATTTTCAGGGGCATAGACTGAGATTATGTTTATTAGTTTTGTTTTAGATCTTAATTTCATTGTAACAATTCTTTCTGATATGTACTTGTAGTCTATTATCTTATCGAGATGTTTATTGTTTATTATGATTGCTGCTCCTTCCTTTGCTCTTGAGAATTTTTGTACTCCACTATAGATAAGTGTGTAATTATTTAATTGTGTTATGCCTCTACCTTTTTTTTCGTTTCTGAAAGACAGCATAGATCTACGTTGTGTCTATCTAATTCCATTAGAATTTCCTGATAACTTGTGTTCCATGATCTAATATTCCATGTTCCCAGTCTCAGTATGTTTCCTTTTTTCCATTTCGATGTCCTTGTTCGTGCCATGTTCGTCTTATTAATCGTATTCCGAGGCTTATCCTTTGTTCTATGAGCATTTCTATCCTTTTTACCCCGGGCAGGTCGCTGGCCTCATCCGGGAACCCTTCTCCTTTATCCGGGCTTGGGACCGGCAACGGCATTGCTGAGCTACTCGATCCACCCAGCAGTAACCGCAGGCGGAGTTCAATTAATTCATTATATATCTTTGTTTTGTTACATTAAAGATTATTTTTCTTTTTCACGATCAGTATAGTCTCTAATTGTATAGAAACAGTTTTGCAGCAGAAAAGATTTTACTTTTAACTTAAATTTGTGTACCGAATTTAATTGTTTTATGTCATCTGGCAATGCGTTGTAAAGTAACGTACATGTATTGTATGTTGATTTCTTGTACTGAGCTGTTGATACTGACACTTGATGCACGTGATTTCTACGGCGTGTGTTGTAATTATAAATATCAATTGTAACACCCCCCCGTACACACGACCACTCATCGGTGTCGGCGGTGTTAATCTCTCTCAGGGCGTGACCCGACTCACCTATGGATTCCCGTCTGCTGCAGGTTGCCTCATGTGCTCGGCTGGAATCTATTTAGGACGCATGCGTGACTGGGCATATTCATGCACTACACAGTAAAACGCTCTTTCATGATTTCTGAGTTTAATTCAAAGCAAATTAAAATAATCGGGTGAAGCCCCCTACAGTTCTTAATACTATCTTAACCTAACTTATAACTAGCTTAACTTAACAGTCCAACCCTTCCGGGTCATCGCACGGGCGCTCCGTTCCTCCGGGCGTCGGCATCGGCCCGGGTGTCGGGCGGCAGGGCAGCGGCGCTTCCCCCCGTTTCCTGGACCGGTCGGGCAGCTGGTGGCCGCGGCGGCGGTTGTAGCGGCACGCGGCAGGCCTTGTCTGCGGCGGCGTAGGGCGGCGCGCGGGCGGCGTGCGCGACAGCGCAGCGGCGGCGGCGCGGCGCGTGGGCTGGCGCGGCGGCGACGTCGGCGTGGCAGCGGCCCGGCGCGCGGCACTGTTGGCTGCGGCGCGGCGTAGGGCGGCGCGCGGGCGGGCGCGCGCGCGCGGCAGGCATTGACTGCGGCGGCGGCGGCCAGGAATCGCCACACCAAAGCGTCTTTTAGTGGCGGCCGGCCCTCAGGCCGCGTCCGAACGCTTCTTCGTTCATTCGAGTATCGGCACTCACACGGTGTTCCGCCTCTCCCTTCGGCGGCACCTGAGCGGGCGGTGAGGTGGCGACGATGCGTTGCCGGCGGCGATCTAGCGTCTCGCGGCGGTCGTTACCATCGGACCCAACACCTCGGTCGTCGCTTACATCGGAAGGTAACACTCGCGGTCGTCGTTCGTCTCGGAATGGCCGAGTCTCGCGTTCGCAGCAACCTCCCTTGCTCGCGAGATCACATGTCTCACCCCCGCCTAGTGTTCGACTATTGGCGCAGCCAAACCGCGTGATGCGCGCCGTCCAATTGCCATGGGTCCATCGACGGTTGGAACCCGATTTCGAGTGGGCGTTCACGTCACCACGATTTCCGAGAAGACGCTGGGTGTGCTCTGACGCAGCGCTTGGAAATACCAGAGGTGTGGCAAACGGTATTGAACAAAGGGAGGCGCTCCCATCGGCGGCTGGCGGCGACCCTTCGCGCACTCAGGTAGCGGAGAAACGCACATTTTCAGCCAGCTAAGTTTTCCCGGACTCCCTGTTATATAAAATATTCATCTCGCACACGCCGAAATTAGTACGTGTGCGACCGTCCCATTACATTCACCCCCTCCACCGCCTAGCTATGAAATCGGAGAGAAAAGATGATTTCATGGCTCAACAGAAAACTAATGGCGACGGGAGCAAACGGAATAATTTAACAAAAAAAACCCTAATCAAAATATAGACGAAATACGCACTAAAACTACAAATAATTGAACAAAGTGCTTACAATAGCAGGAAAAATAAAAAACTAAGACAAATGAAGCGAGGGAAATACTATCGGGAATATCTCATCCACAAACACCAACATTAAAACCAACCCAGTAACGTCCTCGTTATAGGAAATAAGAACTCCAACCCACATCAACAATAAGTAAACCGTCTAACAATTAAGCAATGACAATTAAGTAAAATCTCGGTAAACGAATGAAGAAGACACAGGCAGTCGGTAGAGACTTAAACAAACCACATCAACAATAGCATATAAATTCAACGAAGACTAGCACAAAATAGACAACTAGAGCACTAATTAATTGACAAACAAAAATACTAAAAATACGACAATAATTAATGAAAAGGACAAAACAGGTCTCATTCGCGAAATGGAATTAAATTAAAAGCATTATATTTTCCTGCCGGTTGCCTATCGTCTGTGACGAGTTCAAAAACATTGGGGTGAGGATTACCTCGAATAGTGAAAGGGCCTGCGAACAATGGAAAAAACTTCGCAAACAGACCTCTCGGCGCGTCAGACGAAGCAGGTGTGCGCAGAAGCACCCTGTCCCCGACTTTGAATTCGTGCGGTCTCTTGACCATCTTCTCTCTCTTTTCAGCTGCTCTATTTAAGTTCGCGTAAACAATGCGGCACCTTTCCTCATAGTTCAATACACTGTGCGTGGCCAGGCGCTCTAAAAGAGGAAAATTGGCTGGTGGCTTCTTTCCGAAATGTATTTCAAAAGGAGATAGGCCCGCGCTCTCGTGAGGTACGCGATTAATCCATTTATTAATGTGGGGCAGTACTTCTGGCCATCTCTTGTGATTGTCACTAACATACACCCTGAAAAGGCGGGATAGTTCCCTCATGATTCTTTCGCTGGGGTTGCTTTGAGGGTGTCTGATAGAGGAAAAAATCGTGCGTACGCCTAATCCTTCTAACGTAGATCGCCATAGGTTTCCAGTGAATTGCGTGGCGTGATCTGACAGCACTTTCTTACTTTGCCCAGCTTCCTGAAAATAATCTTGCGTTAGTTTACGCAAACAATTTCGCGCCGTCGGTCTCGTGATCGGATACGTGAGCGTGAACTTTGAAAAAGCATCACATATAACCATCACGTGCTTGTAACCATAACGAGCGGTAGGTAGTGGCCCGTACAAATCTAAGCACACTAGATCATCCGGAGCGCGTGGAATGATGTGTTCCATCGGTCCGGTATAGTATCGATTCGGATACTTGGTTTTCTGGCACAAGGCGCATTTAGCAATAACTACTCTAATTTCTCGCGTCATATTCTTCCAATATGCAAACGCCTGAGCTATGGCTAAAATCTTTTTGCTACCGTAGTGCCCGTACTTCTGATGCAAATGAAGTGTCAACTTCCTAGAAATAGCAGCCGGGATCCAGACCTTGTATTGTGGATCGGGCTCATTGGCGGTTCTAAATAGAATTACATCAGCCGACAATTTGAAAGCACAGCTGTCGCTCTGAAACTTGGCGTATAACCGGTCTTCACTATTTAATTCCCCCTTCAAAAATTTCTTTGCTTTGCCTATGACTTCGTCCTGCTCTTGCAACAATTTCAAATTTGAGGGTCGCATTTCCGGAATTGGTTCCACGTCAATTTTAATTGCATTCATTTGAAAGCTCGGCCCGCTCTCTGCACGGCAGCTCTCCTTCTGTGATAGCCGGCTCAAATAATCCGGAGCGACGTTCTCGTTTCCTTTGCGATATTGAATGGTAAAATCAAATTTCTGCAGCCATAATGCCCATCTTAGTAAGCGCGCGTTCGTGCAGTGGCACTTATTTAAAAATGTGAGAGCGCGGTGGTCAGTGATAATCGTGAAGTGGCGATGCAACAGATATCCCTGGAATTTCTGAAGAGACCAACAAATACTCAAAGTTTCCTTCTCAGAAACTGAAAAATGAAATTCACTCCCACGCAACACTCGACTCGCCAGAGCGATGGCTCTCTCGTTTCCGTCCTCGTCTCGTTGCGATAAAACGGCCCCTAGACCGTAGGCGCTACTATCGGCATGCAGAAAAAATGGCAGGTTGAAATCTGGGTGTGCTAACTGAGTAGCCTTCTGAAACTCATCCTTTACTTTGTTAAAAGCCTCGTCATGAAGACGGTTCCATTCCCACTTCTTGCTTTTCCTGAGGAGTTCAACTAGCGGTGCGATGGCGTCTGCATAATTCTTAATGAATCGTGCCTGATAATTACAGGTGCCTAGAAATCCACGTAATTGCTTAACATTTCTCGGCGGCTGAAAATCTTGAATGGAGCGCACTTTCTCCGGATTTATTCGGATCCCTTGCGTGTCAACAATATAGCCTAAAAATTGGATCTCCTGCGTGCAGAATTGTGATTTCTCGATGTTTAGTTGCATATTGTGATCTAACATGATCTTAAATATTTCCTGTAAGTGATCTAAATGCTCTGCAAATGATTGAGACGTGATAACCAAATCATCGATATAAGGAGTTACGAATTTCTTCACATGATCCGGCAGCTTCTGATCCAAACACCTAATAAAATATGCTCCAGAATTTCGGAGACCGAAAGGAGTGCGACACCAAACATAACTCAAACCATCGTACAAAAATCCAGTGAATTTCTGGTCATCGGGGTGAATTGCGATCTGCCAGTAAGAAGAAACAAAATCAATAGCTGAAAAATATTTAGCACCATGGAATTTCCCTAAAGTGACGTCAATTGGCACGACCGAGTCGTGATCTGGAACAGTTACCTGATTTAACCTCCTAGCATCGAGACAAATACGAACTCCACCATCCTTTTTTCTTACTATTACCAGGGGATTGATATACGGCGTAGAAGCTCTTTTAATAATTCCTTCTGCAATCATGTCTGAAATCGTCTTATCTACTTCTGTCCTCAAAGCAAATGGAACAGGATAATTTCTACATTTAAACGGTGAGCGGTCGGTAACTTGAATGCGAAAGAGAAAATCCTTAATGGGTTCTGTCGGCCGAAGAAAAATTTCAAAATTATTGAACACATGTCCCGTAAAGCGCTATTCTCGGCTGCTGTCAGACAGTGGTTGCGATCAATAGAGTGGGTGATACTTTCTCGTACCTCGTCCCTATTCAAATTGTTGATCCTGAATTCATCAGCAATCAATTCATTGTTTTCGCCGGTGAACGGCAGTAAATACGGCGGTTCGAACCTCAACACGTTCTCTTTGAAATCGATACAGACCTGTAACTCACGTAAGAAATCAACGCCTAAAATGAGCTCGTAAGCTAGATTTTTGATGACAAGACATGTAGCATCGAACTGAAAAACTCCGTGGCTAATAGTGACAAAGATTTGTTTAGTAATGGGATGGCTTTTCTTCCTATCCGCTCCAACGACGTAAGTTTTAAGAATGGGAAACTCAGGCAAATTTGAGTGTTCACTCTTTAATTTAAAATAGAATTGCTCCGAAACGGCTGAAACTTCACTCCCTGAATCAATTAAAATCTGGACTGGCTTGCCCTCGCACTCTGCGGCGATGATCGGACACCTTCTTGCCCTGGCACGATCGACATCGCGATCCGCTTCCTCCTCAAATATTTCGTCAATAATAACGGTTCTCACTAGTGGCATCTCTACAGTACTTGTATTGCGTCCCAAGCGCTGATGCCTACCTGCTCCGGACGCTTCTAATTTTCCGAGGGTCGGTTCCCTCGCCCCTCGGCGGGTGAACGTCCATCAGGTCGTTCGTTCCGAGGTGGGCCTCGGTCGTGCTGTCCCCTGTTTCTGCCGGCGTCGCCCTCTCGACGCGGCCACCTCTGATTGTTTTGCGGTGGAGGCCTATCATTTTCTGTCTCATTATTCCCCGAAATTCGTGCCTGGTCGAATTTTCCTAATAAATCTTGGAATTCGTGGATATTTTCCAAGCGCGCGCTGTTCAAAGAATTCTGAATTCGCTCCGGGAACTGTGATGTGATGATCCAGATAAGCCGGTTATCACTAATTGAAGGATCGCACAAACGGAATGCTGCAATTTTCCCGACGGCATAATCCAGATATGATATCCCCATCTTCGGATACCACCTCTTCTCTAATAGTCGGCGCTCATACGTGAATTTGGTTTCTTCCCCCCAAAACCGTTTCAAAAATTTCTCCCTAAATTCCTCGTATGTCTCGGGAAATCGTGTACATTGATAAGCTCCACTGGAGTGCGGCTCCAAACAAATACTGTTGAGCGAATTTTGCTTTTAGCCTGTTGGGTACTGCGTTAGATAAAGTAAAATAATCTTCCATGCGTCGCAAGAATTCGCACGGATGTTCGTTTTTCGCACCTGAAAAACCGAGATTTTGCGGCGGCGATAAATGAACTCTACTTCCGTGGCCGCCTGAACATACTCCTGCGGGCGTTTGCATTTCGTCGCGCAAACCGTCGACGCTTTCTCGGATTATTTGTTTGAAATCCGCGCCCTGTTTCTGGATTGACGCCTCGGTCGTCGCTTGCAAATTTTTAATATCCCCATCAAGCCTAGCGACTTCCGCGATCACCTTCCCATCTAATCTCGCGATTTTCTTGCAATTCGCGGCGCCCTTTTTTTCAACTTCAATTACGGCGTCCTTCAATCCGTCACAAAACTCCGCGACTTTTCCCTTAGTTTCGTCTACGACAGATTCGACATGCGCGTGCAAGCTACGCATTTTCCCTTCCTGTTCTCTAAGCTTGGCCTCTACCTGCGCCTCACACTCCGAGAGTCGAGCGTTATTTATCTCGATCGACGCATCTAGTCGTTCGGCGACGGCACCGATTCGTTTAGAAATCGCGACTGATTCCTGAGTGTAAGCGGCGATGTGCTCGTCTAAGCGTGCGGTCGCGGCACTCACCTCCGCTCTTACGCGCTCGCCTATTTGGTCGCTGATTCCGTTGAACCGTTCCGTGAAGTGCTCCGTAAGATCGGCAATCTGATTCGCCGTCTGTTCCTGGCTTTCCCCTAATTTACTGCGTAATTCAGCGAACTGACTTTCCTGCATCTCTTTATTTTCCAATAATTTGCATTGAAGCTCAGCAAATTGACTCCCCTGAATTTTAGTAAGATTTGCCATCTGAATTTGGTGAGTTTCGGCCAATTTTGCCATGTGGCTTGCTAATACCGCCTGCATCATTGCCAACATCTCCGCCCGCTCCTGTGACGCTGATGGTTCACTCTCGTGGTCGGACATCTTGACGTTGAAACGCGCACACGATAAACACTTATCACAGTACACAACACACAAATACAAGAAAAGCAAAAAACACAGAAAATACACAATACATAGCAAAATATCACCCTCGGTGAACAAATTATTACTTTGGCAATTCGCCAGTTTAATTATAGCTACCGCAGTCACGCATGCAAATTTAAGAGGCTTTACTGAGGAATCGTAAGTCGGGTCACGTGGGTTCGGGCCTATAGATCTGAAATCTACCTCGACATCACAGGTTCGGCGGCACGTCGTCAGTGAATATAGCCAAAATTGGCGACGATTAGCCTCGCCTGATTCGTCGCTTGCCACACGTTGCAAGGCGCCATTTGTAACACCCCCCCCGTACACACGACCACTCATCGGTGTCGGCGGTGTTAATCTCTCTCAGAGCGTGACCCGACTCACCTATGGATTCCCGTCTGCTGCAGGTTGCCTCATGTGCTCGGCTGGAATCTATTTAGGACGCATGCGTGACTGGGCATATTCATGCACTACACAGTAAAACGCTCTTTCATGATTTCTGAGTTTAATTCAAAGCAAATTAAAATAATCAGGGTGAAGCCCCCTACAGTTCTTAATACTATCTTAACCTAACTTATAACTAGCTTAACTTAACAGTCCAACCCTTCCGGGTCATCGCACGGGCGCTCCGTTCCTCCGGGCGTCGGCATCGGCCCGGGTGTCGGGCGGCAGGGCAGCGGCGCTTCCCCCCGTTTCCTGGACCGGTCGGGCAGCTGGTGGCCGCGGCGGCGGTGTAGCGGCACGCGGCAGGCCTTGTCTGCGGCGGCGTAGGGCGGCGCGCGGGCGGCGTGCGCGACAGCGCAGCGGCGGCGGCGCGGCGCGTGGGCTGGCGCGGCGGCGACGTCGGCGTGGCAGCGGCCCGGCGCGCGGCACTGTTGGCTGCGGCGCGGCGTAGGGCGGCGCGCGGGCGGGCGCGCGCGCGGCAGGCATTGACTGCGGCGGCGGCGGCCAGGAATCGCCACACCAAAGCGTCTTTTAGTGGCGGCCGGCCCTCAGGCCGCGTCCGAACGCTTCTTCGTTCATTCGAGTATCGGCACTCACACGGTGTTCCGCCTCTCCCTTCGGCGGCACCTGAGCGGGCGGTGAGGTGGCGACGATGCGTTGCCGGCGGCGATCTAGCGTCTCGCGGCGGTCGTTACCATCGAACCCAACACCTCGGTCGTCGCTTACATCGGAAGGTAACACTCGCGGTCGTCGTTCGTCTCGGAATGGCCGAGTCTCGCGTTCGCAGCAACCTCCCTTGCTCGCGAGATCACATGTCTCACCCCCGCCTAGTGTTCGACTATTGGCGCAGCCAAACCGCGTGATGCGCGCCGTCCAATTGCCATGGGTCCATCGACGGTTGGAACCCGATTTCGAGTGGGCGTTCACGTCACCACGATTTCCGAGAAGACGCTGGGTGTGCTCTGACGCAGCGCTTGGAAATACCAGAGGTGTGGCAAACGGTATTGAACAAAGGGAGGCGCTCCCATCGGCGGCTGGCGGCGACCCTTCGCGCACTCAGGTAGCGGAGAAACGCACATTTTCAGCCAGCTAAGTTTTCCCGGACTCCCTGTTATATAAAATATTCATCTCGCACACGCCGAAATTAGTACGTGTGCGACCGTTCCATTACACAATATTGCATGAAAATATGTTCCCTCCGTTAAGTAGGTCATTTTTGACAAATATTACAGATTCGTAAATAAATAGACAAGGCAATGGTAGGATTCCCAGCTCAATGAAAAGAGGCTTGCAGGAATTACGTGGAAGGCATTTTTTCATTATTCGAATAATTTTCTTTTGCAATCTGAAGGTCTGAATACTACAGGTTGAGCTTCCCCAGAATATTATGCCATATCTCAGGCGGGAATGCACATTTGCAAAATAAACCCAACGAGCTGCATGAAGGCTGACAGAATTTGAAAGAATTCTGAATGCATAGCATAATGAACTTAATTTAGTGTTTAATTCTGTTATATGTACATTCCATTTGAGGTTTGATTGAATTGAAAGACCTAAAAATTTTGTTGCCTCAACATCAGCTAATTGCATATTGTTCATTTTCAATGGAACATGCGATTTCCGATTTGAGATGCAAAAATGCATTGAAACAGTTTTTCTTTCGTTAACAATTAATTTGTTATTATTAAACCAATTTGAAACTTCTGAAATTGTACTATTTACTGCTTCTTTTTTGCAAAGAACATTCGTGTCATCAGCAAACAGAACCGTTCTTCCATTTTTAATAGACGAGGGCATATCGTTTACATATAACAGAAAGAGAATAGAGCCTAAGATCGAACCTTGCGGGACCCCATGCACAATTGGCAAAGAATTTGAAATATAAGTATGTAATGTCATTTTCTGCCAGTATGGTATTTCTACTCTTTGAGTCCGATGTTTAAGGTAAGAAGTTATCCAATTTAGGGCAATACCACGAATTCCATACGAAGGTAATTTTGAGAGCAAGATCTTATGGTCAATAACGTCAAAAGCTTTCGAGAGATCTAAGAATATTCCAATGGGTACTTCATTTTGGTCTATTGATGAAGCAACATCTTTGAGAAAAGAAAAAATGGCAGTTTCCGTAGATTTTGATTTTCTAAAACCGTGTTGTGAGTCTAAAAACGCTCTGTTTTTCCTGAGAAATGTTTCCATTCGTAAGTAGAAAAGCCTTTCTAATATTTTTGAGAAAACTGACAAAAGAGAAATTGGACCGGTAATTTTGAATATCATTTTTGTTCCCTTTTTTAAAAAGTGGCTTAATTTTTGCTGTTTTGAAAATATCTGGAAGTATTCCTGTACATAAAGAAGCATTGAAAATGTGAGTTAACGGATGTATAAAGGCAGGTGCACAAGTTTTTAATAAACAATCCGGAAATTCATCTAAACCAGATGAATATTTATTTTTTAGTTTACTGACTATTCTGAGGATTTCGTTGGGAGAAGTTTCGGGAATAAACATCGTATCTGAAATTTTTTGGGAAGTGTAAAATGTTGAATTTTGTGATTTTAGCCCCTTCGTGAGATCAGACGCAATTCTGGAAAAGTGTTTGTTGAAGAGATTGGCAACTTTTTCCGGATTACTCGTTTCTCTTTCATTATCCTTTAAAATAACATTCTCTACAAGGTATCGAGATGATGTGGTTGTATTTTTTACGATATCCCACATTGCTTTAGTTTTGTTACTAGCGCTCAAAATGTCCTGACTATTTTTCATTATTTTTGCCTGAGCTATTACTTTTCTTAAAATTCTTTTATATTCTCGGAAGTATATATGGAAACCGGGTGATACGTTATGATGTTTAGAAATGAAGTAAAGCGTACGTTTGTTTTTACACGATGTTCTAATTCCTTGTGTGATCCAAGTATTACTTTTACTTGAAATGTTTAATTTTCTCTTTTTAAGAGGAAAGCACGCGTTAAAATGAATTGAAAGCTTGAAGAAAAATAAATTATATTTTTCGTTTGTGTCAACAGCGTTATAAACTTCGTCCCATGATTCCTTCATCAAGTAGTCCGTAAATAATTTTATATTAACTTTAGTGAATGCTCTGCACATGCGTGTATTATTTATTGTGTCAGTGTTTATGTTCTTAGTAATTGTAAGAATTTGTGCATCGTGGTCACTGTATCCTAGATTATTCGTTATTATTTCATATGTAGTTGTGGTTTTGTTAATTATAATTTGATCTAATGCTTTTTGTGATTTAAGCGTAATCCGTGTAGGTACATTCACTGTAACGTCTAAATTAAAAGAATGAAGTAAATTGAGAAACTTCTCTTTTTCGTGGGATTCGCTCAGAAAATCAATATTGAAATCTCCACATACAACAATGGATTTAAAAGAGAGTTTACTAATTTTGTTCAGAATTATCACTAGATTTTCCAAGAAAGTGAAATAATCTGAAGCTCGCTTTGTTGGAGGTCTGTAAATGCAAAGTAAGATAATTTTGAGCATAGTAAGATGTACTACTGTTGTTTCAAAAACTTTTTCAACTGCATATAAATTGAATTCTGACAAGAAGGTAGAATCAATATAATTTCTTATGTAAATACACGAACCTCCGTAAGCAGGGCCCTTATTTGATTCCTTCGCTCTGCAATACGATCCTGCAAGGTAAAAGCTAGGAATTTGGAGTGTGTTTATATCATTTTGAGACAACCAATGTTCTGTAAAGCAACTAGTGGTGCTACAGAATGGCACAGACTTTCCCGTATTAGTTTTCTATTTTCCTGGGTCTTCGCTAGCTATTCGGAATTGCCACATACTCTTTCTTGCCAGCTACCATCTATCATCGCCAAAAGTACATTTTTTTTGTCATTTTCTTAATTTTTCGGTTTCCTATTGATAGAACAGAAACATTAATTTTAGAATATTAAAGAACACAAAAACCTAGCCGTAAATAGCAATTTTCTTTTAAAAATTATGTGCCGTTTAAGAGAAAATGGCGTTTTAGCACTACTAAAAATGCGAAATTTGAAGCTCATTTTCACAGAAAATTTTTGTTTTCAAAATACTTTATTTGAAGTTATTTGAAGCACTTACACTCACAAATATAATCATCTTTACAAATTGCGGATAATGTGCATATTAAAGATGTGAGAGATCTGTCAAAAAATTTACATTTATATAATTTTTGAAAAAACAAAAAAAACCTCAAAGTAAACTTCACGCTATACAAATGAGTGTAATTAGCACTATCCGTTACAAAAGTTTCAAGAAAAAAATTGCAGCCATATACGAGAAAATGACGTTTGAGCATTTCTGAAAATGCCGAAATTTGAGCTACTTTTCACAGAAAACGGTAGTGTTTTCGAGAAACTTTACTTGACATTATTCAAAGCATATATACTCGTAAATATAATAATGTAAAAAAATCGCCGATAATGTAAATATTAACGACGTGAGAGACAAGTAAAAAAATTTACATTTTTGTAATTTTTGAAAAAAACCAACCGATAGACCAAAATGGCTTTTATGTCATTGATAGAGTACATTTACCACTATCCCTACCAAAAGTTTAAAGAAAAAATTTGGAGCCGTTTTTGAGAAAATTTTGTTTTTGTAATTTTTTAAAATTGCACATATTGCACGCAATATTGCACGAAAACTACCAAAATTGTGAAAAACATTTAAATGACCTTTATTAAAGAACTTAATATGCAGAACAAATTTTATTTGAAGAAAAAATCTCTATCTTCAATTTTGTAGTTGGAGAAAGACGCCGAAAAAAATTCAAACTTTCATAATTTTCGAAAATTCAGAGCTGTACGTGAAAATCGGACTTATGCCATGTTAAAAAGTGTATTTTCCTCTATTCATACAAGAAATTTAAAGAAAAAATTTGGAGCCGTTTTTGAGAAAATGTTGAAAATCCCCGGGGGGCTTCATATAAAGTACCCCCAAATTTTAAAGAATCTTTTTCAAAATCACAAAGCTTCGACTAGAATCAGATCGACTGGGGAATATCAATTTTGAAGAAAATCGACCGAACGGTTTAGGCGCTAGCGTTGACCACAGACGGACAGACGGACGGAATGCCGTCAATCGATTTTTAAGAATAAAGAAACAACAAATCATGGATTTTGGCCACTACCACGTGTTAGGGGATTTTTTTTCTTAATTTAGCAACTGGTTTTATCCACTTATTCGTTTTCACGGCCCGGCAATTAATTTTTTTCCGCCGAAAATTGGCCATTTTTTCGCGCAGCATTACATAACTTTCCCTATACTACGTATATCACTCCGTGTATATACGTACGTATACGGGAAAGTAAAAAACATCTATTTGTCTTAGATCACATTGTAATGCTGCCTCGATGAATTCAATTTTATTTGAAAGAGATTGCACATTATGATGCATTATTCGAATCTTTTGCATGTACCTACACGGATGTTTTTCTGCTGCATCTGACTGTAGTTGCTATTTATTTATTTCATTTTTACCTCGAGTGCGTGGTCGAAGGAAGTATCGTGTCCCAGCAGTGACAAGAGGTGAGGAAGGAGGGGTGACAGATGTAGAGGAATGAATAGTGGGAGAGGTAATACACGAATTAGGTTCAGGGGATAAGGTAATTGGGGCCAAAGGGGTCCCAGGGGATGGAAGAGAACTAGGAGATGTGGGTGGGGATGGGTCTTGGGCAGGACACTGCCAAGTTTGTGAAATGATGTGTTTTGCAAGCTCACTACCGAGTGCATGTTTTCCGACATGGTTCAGATGAAGACCATGTCGGGTGAAGTGTTTTTCTGAGAGAAAGTTTAGCTCAAACAATTTAACATGTGTGTCTCTCAGATGCAGTTTCAATTGGTTGTTTGCGTGACTAATTTCTTTGCATAGTGTGGGCTTGTTGTACCAGAAGGGCAGAGTCGAGACTACAATGTTCGTGTTTTGGGCGGCACGTTGTAATTTGTCAACATGTTCTTCAGGCGTAAAGTGACCACCCAAATTAATGTCATTCTGCCCTCCTATGATAATTACAGTATCCCGTTTGGTGAGGGTTTTTGTGTGCGTGTCCAACTCACTGGTCACGTCGGCAAACCTCCCGTTAGGTTTAAACACACACATGGCAGAGAAATTGGTTGGGAGTTTCTCACTGAGCAGGGAGGAGATTTGTCGCCCATGGCTATCTGCTAAAATGAGTACCTTTTTGATGGGCTCAGTGGGAATGTCCTTGTTTTCTGGTGAGCCAGTTTGCGCAACTCTACGTGTCATTGTTACTTTGCGCTTGCTAGCCTGTTTGCGTTGGTTTGTGAATGGACGTGTCGATGATGGGTGGGGGTGGTGAGGATTGGGAAGGCAAGGAAACTCATTGTAGTAGTCTAATACAGAAAATCTGTTTTGAGTCGTGATTGGTGGTGGTGATTGTGTTTTTGCTTCCGCGAATGGACGGTTGGAGGTTTTTGCGGTGTTGCCTATTGTTGTCCAATCGTCTGTGTTTTGAACGACCTCTTCGAGCCTTCGGATATGTTCATCTAAATTACTGTTGATGTGTGTGAAGGCTTTCAGAAGATCGGCTTTGAGAGAGTAGAGAGTGTATAACGATTAGTAGCCATGTCACGAATGCGTGTCAAGTGCGTGGTAAATATGAAAATAAGTAAATAGATAATTCAGAATACTACAAAAAAAACTACTCCTTAACTTATCTTTTAAATTTAATTGTATTAACTTATTTAAATTGCGTTACGTATTTATTTAAAAATAACGGTGATCTGATTCTAATTAGTATTTAAATGTGATTAATTAAATTCAAAAGCGTTCAGTGTGTTTAATAGATTGAAGCTGCAAACTAATAAATACAATTAGATTACTATACTTTACCTATTGAAAGGCCACGAAATTCACCACTTCCACAAATTTAAATATAAAGTTCAAGTCTTTCCGTTACTGTGGTTACGAAACTTTGAATTTTTATGTTTTCACAATTTTCACAACACTTTCACTAATAGTTTAAAACTTTATGCAAATTTCAATTAATTTACAGAGAAAAATTAATATTAATGGTCTTTACACTGTTCAAATGAACGTTTGTCCGTTACGCCGTCTTTTAAATCAAATATTTGGATTACTTCTTTTTTCACTGCTTCGGACAATATAAATCTCATTCAGCTTATCTGTAACAAGTAAACAAGTAAAGAAGACAGTTTAACAGCAAAAGTCACCTGAAATATGTAGAAAAGTAGCTGAAAATTAGTAAAATATTGGAGCACAGCCACAGCACGTCAGTCACGTAAGCAAGCCAGCCAACATGTTTGACATGTCATATATTTTTTCTTTGAGTTTTTCCACGGAAAATGTAAGATATGCATGATTACAATGACAGAAATTATGAAATTTTTACGTCATAAAGTCATATTTTGGCTATTTACTTTCCCGTATACGTACGTATATACGGAGAAATACACGTAGTATAGGGAAAGTTATGTAATGCCGCGGAAAATCGATTTCAAGATTTTAATGGAAATACACGTTTTGGGGTCCCCTGATACCGAAAAAGTGTTGTTTTTTTCAAAACGTCCGTCCGCCCGTCCGTCAATCTGTGAACAACCCTAGCTCTTAAACTATCTTCAACTATACGCGCGATTTCTTCCAAAATGGATATTCCCCGGTCAATCTGCTTCCACTCGAGGCGCCGCGATTTTGAAAAAAATTCTTCAAACTTTGGGGGTACTTTACATGAAGCCCCCCGGACATTTTCAAAATTTTCTCAAAAACGGCTCCAAATCTTTTCTTTAAATTTCTTGTATTTTTACCTTTTTGATTTCATTTTTGCACACTTGCTTAGACTCATCTCAAAAATACTTTTCCTGTCTTCTAATTGTCATCTAATTTCTTGCAATTTTGTTGTTGTATATAATTGTCTGCCTATCCTATAAATATATATGTATGTGAAAAGTAGGATAAGCTATATAGACGGAGAAAAAGAAAGCGTAGAAAGTACCAAATGCAAAGGAAGTGTCAGTTTAGTTTTTTGAGATTTTGTGCCAAAGTCAATCACTTCATTGAAATTTATTAATAACTTTATCAAGAAGAATTGTCTTCATGGGGCGCCAAAGGAGAAGGTGTGAATTATGAATGTGCTGGGTTTTAAAAGTATATTTTCATTATAATTGTTATTTAAACAGCGGAAAGATTGTGAAGGTTTCGAAAATTAAACCAAAGAAATCTTTGAGCCATATTTATGGTTATATTTTCATATTTTTAGGTCATAAATGCTTGCACGTTTCTCACAGTTTTATGTCATAAACATCCAGGCCCTAATCATGACCAAAAGAAGAGCCAGAAAACATTTTTGTTTTACTCACCATATCGCACTTCGCAGTCACCAGAACCATTCAGATATAGAAGAAGGATTCGCCCTTCAAGGCGGTAATTGGACTTCAAGATGAGAGTTGATGTGGAATAGCGAAAATGTATGTACCGTTTGTCAAAGTTAAGACTAAAACAAATTGCGGAACATTATTAGTTTTCTCATCAAAATTAAAACACCTTCATCGCCATCTTCTCTATTAGATAACATAAACGCCATATTGCTGTATTCTGTTGTTTTTTCAAAAATTGCTAAAATGTATTTTTTTGACTTGTCTGTCACGTCGTTAATATTTACATTAGCGGATATTTGTTGACTTTATTATATTAATGAGTACATGTGCTTTAAATAATTTCAAGTAAAGTTTCTCGAGAACTCAACCGTTCTCTGTGAAAACTAGCTCATAATTCCGCATTTTCAGAAACGCTCTAACGCTATTTTCTCATAAATAGTTCCAAATTTTTACTTCAAAATTTTCGAACGGATAGTGCTAATTTTGCTCTTCAATATGACGTTAAGTTAATTTTGTTTTGTTTTTTTAAATTACACAAATGTAATTCGTTTGAAAGATTTCTCAAATCTTTAATATGCACATTACCAGCAATTTGTAAGCAATATTATATTTGTGAATGTAAGTTCTTCAAATGAAGTGTTTTGAAAACTAAAACATTTTTTGTGAAAAGAGCTTTAAATTTCGCATTTTTAATAGCGCTTAAACGCCATTTTCTTAAAAACTGTTGCAAATTTTTAAATGAAAATTGCCATTTAGGACGAGATTTTTGTTTTCTTTAATATTCTAAAATTAATATTTCCGTTCTAGCATTAGGAAACCGAAAAATTGAGAAAATATTTTTAAAAAAGGACTTTGGGCGGGGATAGAAGACAACTGTTTTTCCCAATGAAATGTATTTATCAAAATACTGCTACATATTCAAATAAGATCATGCTTAATTTTTTGAAAATACGATTTGTTTTTCTATAATTTCGTGACAAACATAATGGCCGGCTGCACATTTGTTGCGATTCAGACAGCCGGATGCGTCGTAAATTAGAATTTGCAATTTTGTACATTATTTCTTTGTATGACGCCAAAAACTTTGAGCTTTTGCACTTTTCGAAAGATTAAGGATTTCAACGAAAATGAGATCTGCACCGTCTTCAAGCGACCTTTACGCTCACTGAAGACGCTGCTTAATAAAATAGTGAAGCAAAAAAATGAAAATTTTGATGAGGCTTCATGTGAAGTATCCTCAAAAATCAAAATAT
This sequence comes from Acheta domesticus, assembly GCA_031308135.1. NCBI lineage: Eukaryota > Metazoa > Arthropoda > Insecta > Orthoptera > Gryllidae > Acheta > Acheta domesticus. The sequence goes on from JAHLJT010004567.1 coordinate 174,360,712, forward strand.
CCTTTTAATCTCGCACCGCCTTGAGTTCGTTCAGATTGATCAGAGAATATCAATTTTGAAGAAAATTGTGTTAACTGTGTAGGCACTAGCGATGACCAAAGACAGTCGGACGGGCGCCTGCCTGACGGTTTGCCGTCTATCGATTTTTCGGTATCAAGGATCCACAGACGTTGATTAGTTCTACCCAAAGTGTAAGAGGATGTAATTTACTACATACAAGATGTATCCACTTTTTCGTTACCACTTCGGGAATAAGTGTCTTTCTGTGGGAAAATTACCAATTTTGAGCGCACAATTACAATACTTTCTTTCTTATGAAGAAAGGCGAGAAGGTAAAAAGAAATTTAAAAAATCGGCTGAATAGTTTAGGCGCTAGCGTTGACCACAAGCCTTATTTGTCAGCATCCGGTCCGCCACATTGGATTGTATTACTTGCTATTGGGCAAACGGACAGCCGATAGCGTAGAAGCGGTAAATTTGAAATAAGCAGATACGCGGGAATTTTAAAATTTCACTCCCATATTTTGGTATTAATTTATCAAAACTACACAATCATTTTTATTATTATCATCAAAAACTACACAAGGATTTTATGGCGAAAAGAAAGTCAAATTAGGGCAGGAAAATCAAGTATTTATTGAGCATATTGATATTACACATTTTATTTAAAAATTTCATTAGTGTTTACAATTATGTATTACACAAGGCTATAAACACAGTACGCACAGTACACCAGCTGAAATGCAACTTTACTTGCTTGTAGACAAGCCAAATAAACGTGAATAGTATGGAATACTGCATTATTACAGAGCATTACATATGAAGTGTTGAAAAGAAACAAATGAAAACAATACCACACTTTTGCCCTGGTAAAACAAATAGTTATGATACAAATGCTGTTATATTTTGCAAGTAGGAAAGATAGCATCACGAGGCATGTCAGGTGCCCCAATCCTACAAGCAAAATAAAATCACTTTCACCATCAATTTTTAAACAGTATTACTGCCTTTGATTTTATTTAATTCAAGAATACAGATAATGTAATTACATACTATGTTACAGTAGTACCTGATTAAGTCACACAAAAGTATTTTGTTTTCCATGTTGCTTTCAGTTTTATCGGAACATTTAAGCATTGTCCCACTTCTAACACTAGTGCCAAAAATTGAACTTTTAGCATACTATGCATACCTTGAAAGAACTGCTTTTACTAGTTGCAGCCTAAAAAATTTTTTTGCTAGTCAATAACTATTTGACAAAATTAGTATATTTACCCATGCCTAATAATAATAATAATAATAATAATAATAATAATAGTGACTTTATTTTTGTGGCGAGACTCGGGCCATCAGGCCCGCTCTTCCGCCTAACCACATACATATATACATAAAAATTGAACAGTACATTTATTAAATAAAATAAAATACAACTTAGATATGTCTTGCCCCTGGGCTCACAAAGTGAAAGTAAAAAACACAACGTCCCAGCATTTACCTTAAACGGCCAGAGAAAAGAAAAGAAAAGAAAGAAAAAGAAAAAAAGAAAGAAAAAAAAGAAAAAAGAAAAAGAAAAGAAAAAAAAGAAAGAAAGAAAGAAAAACACATACGTGTCAAAACGTTAGCAAGAAAATCTCAATCGATTAAAGAACTCATTAAACAAAAATAAATGAGAATGCACACAACCACCCAGCCAGGATGAAAAATCCTATCTCACACATGCACAGTTAGAGGCCTGGCTGTCCAAAGATGGGCTTAAATGAGAAACTACATTAACTTTTAAAACATTATTTATGAAGAGTGGCATGTAACAGTCCCAACAAAGCTTGTGCGCCATAATTTAAATCTGAAAATAGATTGTAAAAGTGCAAATATTTAATTGCACTAAGAACCGAACCTGGAACTTTCTGACAACTGGACATATATTCTAACAACCGAGCTGTGAAATTAAACATTGCATTCATGACTCAAGATAATTCACAATCTAATAGGGATCAGCATTCACATTAACAATATAATTGGCATGAAGATTAACAAAACAATAATACACCAATTGTAGAATAAAAATTCAATCAAGACAGAGTTTGTCATGAGAAACAATTATTGCCAGAACAGTAGAACATTGCATATGCAACTTATATCAATTCCAATAATAAAAACCAATTAATAGGCACTACTAACAATCAAAAAATATTACAGACCAGATATTAAGCCCAAAAGAAATCTTAAAATTGCATGAAATTAGACTTTAAAACAGGGACTCAAAATTTTTGCATTCATAATTTCCAAATAAACTGTCTTCACAGAGCAAAAGGGATTCCAAATTTGAGAAAAGACTTGTCGTTTACAGAATGAATTTCATCTTCAAATAAAATTAAATTTTATAAGAACTTTCCAAATCAGATGTGGAAAATATGGTTTATGTAGCATCCAATGACAGAATACCCATTAATCTTAAAACTCTCATTATTCGTATCACTACAAACTGTCTGCGTAAAAGAGGTATGAGCAGAAATTTTGTGCAGAATGAAGAAAGTCATTCACTGAACATAACAATTATTCTTTAAAATTAGCTCTCTGAGTATTGACTCTTCAAAGAGAACCTAAAGTAACAGACAAAATGGTCTCTCCTAGTCAATTGACATTATTGGAGCATATTTTTAACATTAAGAAGTAATAGACCACTATTATTTTCACATTTATGAATATTTGCCATGGTTTTTAACTGCAAAATATTTAGATTATCAGTAATAACTTTTCACATATTCTTCATACCAGAGTGCCTGCACACCAATCTGATGATATCACTAATAAAGTGAAGCAAATGCATTGAAGACACAGATTCATCTTCCCGAATGGCTTCAGCACCTGTAATCACCAACCATAAAAACATTTGTTTTTTTTAATTACTCTAATTCACACTCAATTGGTACCAATAACTGTATATTCAAACGAAAAACTTACCGTGAGAAACTATCCGTAACATTAGGTGACACCTCTCATGGGTGAAAAAGATCTGAAATGGAGACAAATATGAATTTTTCCCACCTTTAAAACATGCAACCAAGTGATAATTGAGTTGCTTAAGGATTATAGCAAACACTTACCATGAACAAGGCTAGCATATGCATCTGCCGCACTTCATGTAGTAGCACACTGAATGGCAGAGAGTAGCACACTGTATTCATCAACAACGAATTATTACCCTATTTTATACCAGTACATTTCGCTTTCAATAGCATGCTTCTGTTTCACGCACATAAAGAAACTTACCATTTTCAGTTTGAATTGCTGCCTGAGTACAAAGACCTGAAAATTAAAAAATGTTGGTAAGAAAGACTTCCATCGAACTATTGTGTAATTAAAACTAATCCCACAAAAACAAAAGTGTATCCCGCTTTTGTAATCTCAAACACATCTGTCCTATTTGAAGTTCTATTGTCTGTTCAGATGAACTTCAAATTTATTTTTAAAATGGCTTACCGATTACACCCATTGGTATAGTGGGTGTCACCTCTGTTGGTTCAAACAAGGGATCTGCAAGTGAACATGACCATTAAAAATATTTCAAAATTTACAATGGAATTATTTGAATGCTCTTTCAAAGCAAACACTCACCATGAATTATCACTTGTTCATCAATCTCTATTATTCAGGAATTTTCTTGGCCATATTTTTGACGAACACATTTGTAGCACAATAGTAAATTACAACACATTACGAACACATTTGCAACACAAAAGCAGCTGTAAATTAGAAAATTTCTTGAATTCACTGATATATTCTTTGCTAGCACCCGTTAATGGCCCCACAAACAGCACGAAATTCCACAACACAGTCTCACATAAACTCTTTGAGCACGAGGCAGCCATGCCGGTCGGACGTTAAAGCAATCCAACGGTAATTCAACCGGCGCCGACCCGGGGAGCTTTGAAAATGAGTAGTTCTCCGATTTTACGCTAGAGCGAGTTCGTGTAATACAATTCATGGCGTCGCTCTGAGCTCTGATTGGCTACTGTATTGGATTTGAATAAGGAATATCTCCAGCCTATCAAGTGTCAGACCACTGGTCAGACCACTGAACCAAATATAAAACCAACCAAACGCGCGCGTGAAGCAGGGATATATAACCAAACGCGCGCGCGAAGCAAGGATGTGGGATGTGAGTGAGGCTCTTTGGCGTGGATATGCAAGCGCTCTGTGGGGTTGATGCTTGTACGATTTTATCAGTTGAATTAATGTATATTTGTGATTTTTTCATAATAGGTATGTTCGTGAAAGAGTGTTTCGAGGGTTTTTATGTGATGGTTTTTAAATTGTCGGCTATGATTAGTGTAACACTGTGAACTGAGGATATTATAACTTGGCCGTGACATATTTTTTTTGAAGCAAAATCATTTTGAATTGTTTTTAATATTGAAGTATCGGAACCCCTTTTAAATAACTTTTCACAATGAAGTACAGTTTGCCAACTATATTGGAACGATTAAAAAACCCTCCAGTGGAAATTTTTTTGGATAAAAAGGTGAGTTTTTAATTGTGAGTGAAAGTAATAATTTTACATTTTGAATGCGATTAATTGTTCATGCTGACTTCACTTTGTTTATAGGAAGATATAATTCGCATTAATGAAAATGATCAAGAAGCGTTTTGGAACTGTCTTCTGACAAACGTAGAAACTGTTATAAATACAGTCTTATATCCTGACCGGGGATCCCAGAATGCCAAGCAATCAGAGAAAAATAACACTGAAAAACGTGTTAAAGAAGTTGATAAACAGGTTTGAAATTATTTTAAGAGAAGTGCAGTTAAAATTAGTATGGGATTGACACTTGAATGAAATAACAGAATGCTCAGAGGAAACTTGATACCTTCCTTGAATTCTTTACTTTAGGTTGACCACTACTTGAGGGCAGGTAGTTTTTTGTAGTGTGTATGTGGGTGATATACCAAAAAGGTACAAATCATGAAGGTAACCCAAAACAGTCATGATTCTGAAAATGGCAGAATTCGAATACATTAGTGTCAGTGGTTTTGTAACTAGATTGATCCGCTTTGCTCACACAGTTGGAATTCAGGAGAAAGGTATTGGTCTCCGCAATTTACAAAAAAATGATTTAAGTGTGATGAATACAATTTTCGTCGCATTTTTGTGCCCAAAACTTGTATAGGTATGTTTCTGCCACCTCAGCTTTTCCCGCAGTGCTCACAAACTTAAGTGGCCAAGCTAAAGTAAAGTTCAGCTGAATGATGGGTCGTGCAAATGCCTTGGCATCCTGTGAATGTCGATCAATTATCAATTTTTCTTAGACATTTTTTAATTTGTTATTAATCATGGTTTAATGGATTTTTATGTGAATTCTTAATTTAAAGGATGAAGATTTTGCTCAAGAGTTTCTCTTTTCACTGATACAATTAGCACACACAGTCATTGATGTGCCAGAACCTACTGTTCCTGACTCGATGACTAGTTTAGTAACGGTAATGGTGGAATTGTTATCATGCCCAAGTGTTCTCTTAGAAGTGAGTAAAATATTAAAAGTATTTGTTAAATTCACAGAAATTGATTTATTTGCTGAAGTAGAGAACATGATACAGCTTAAGGAAGTTGTTTTAAACTGGCTCTCCCTGTTGCTCAGGTGAGGGAGAAATCCATGGTGAAGGGGACATGGGGTTGTTAGAGGGTTTTGAGGGGAATCTTGGGCAGGTGTGGTGAGCAGTTTACATAACATGATACAAATATATTAAGCAACGCATGGGAAAATATAAAAATATTTAAAAATTAATTTACTAAAATAATTTTAATGCTTCATGATTGGTTACTTTCTTTGTTACATCATTTCACATCCTAGTACCTTGTTGGAGTGCTACTACTATAGTCTTGAAGTGAAACTTACATAGTGGTAATTTTGCTGCTTTATTTTGTTTAGGACAGGGTTGCTATTAAAGTGGTTAACTAAGTTTCTGTTGAACAGTAATGTTTCTTGCGCTCTTTTGATTCTTTATCATTTGCGTTTTTGATCGTCAAGTGTTTGTGGTGTGATGGTGAGAATAAATGTGGTTCTTTACATGTGGTGCCGAAAGGGATGTTTGGCTGTGATTAAGTGGATTCAAAACAATGGCTTGATTGCAAAAGGGTTTTGGTGTACAATGTGTAAGAGTTCTATAAAGTTGCCCAAGTGGAAGGAGTTGAGTGATAGCTTTGAGTGGAAGTGTAGGAAGAAAGAGGCAATTCGTATTCTAAGTGTTCTGATATTTTTTCATTTAGTATTTGATAGCTCGTTTCATAATGTTAGAAGAACATAAGGAGGCACCTCTTCTACTTCCTCCTATTCCCCACATCCTCTCCTCCCCCTCCCCTTTCACTGCTCACTTCTCTAGGGTGTACTGTGTTCTCTACTTGAACCGATTTATTAATACATAACCTTGGTTATGTATTAATAAATTTATATAATTCGAGTTATAAAGTTGATACAATTTGAGTTAGATGCCTTCATGTAAAACTTGCAATGGATTTTAGCTATCACACCTTTGACAATATTTTGAGATGTCAGGTGAATTTAAATAAGCTTGTTTAATTATTGGCCATTGATTTTAATAGGTGAAATCTCATATTGTGAAGTTATGTTCTCTTTGGCTCAAGAAAAAACTTCAGCTGGAGGAAAGTATGTTGGTGGATACTTTCAAGTATGTAGTGAAACAATCTCTTCTGGACGGTGCTCTGGTATGATCAATTTATTAAATTTGTCTTAAAAATTGTTTTTTCTAGAATGACTAATATTGAATTGGCAACTAATATTGAATGTTTGGCAAGGACTGAGCAACCACTCGCTGAATCCTTAGGGGTCATCCATAAATTACATAACGCTAAAGGGGGAGGGAGGGGGGTCTGAGGCAGCATTACTCTGTGTTGCATACAAAGAGGGAAGTGCGTTACAATGGGGAGGTGGGTATTGAAAATACTCAAAATTTGCGTTACTTAATTTGTGGACGGCACCTTAAGGTATGTGAATCCTTGATAGGGTTGCTTGCTACTTGCCGAGTGCCAAACATTCCATTCTTGCCCAACCCACAGCATGTTTGTCTTTCGGATACATCAAAGAAAGCCAACTTTAGCCTATACTATGGCTGCATGGGATTGGGGGAGCAGTTGCTCGCTACTTGTGGAATGTGTGGAACCATCTTCAAGATAATCCATCTTTTTTTCTTTTCTAGAAAGCAGATGTTCTGTCAGTGTGGACATTTAGAGCTGCTGTAAAAATTGTTATTGAGAGTAAAGAATATTTTAAAGAAATGAAGGATGATTTGTTGGATGTCCCTGTGAGCAAAAACTTCTTAAAATGCAAGGAAGGATGTAATTTTGTTGGATTTATGATGACCTTAAATGTTGAATTTACTCTGGTAAGTTCACGTAAATAGCAAAACAAATGTTCTGTAATTGTTGCTTGATTTTTGTGAATGTGACTCCCACATATTTACAAAACTTTCTTACAGTGGAGATTGCGAACTTCAGTTACTTTATTTAACCATATATAAGTCAATTGATTTTAAGACAATCCTCTAATTTTGAGGAGGCCTCCTCTTTTTAATTTTATTAATTTTTTAGGTAATTCTAACAATGGGGGTCAATTAGAAAGTAATGCACCACATTTTCCTCTTCATCCAAAAAAAAAATTGTACACAGTTGTAGTTGTTAACCTTTCAAAGTTTTGTATTTCCAGTGTTAGTGTATGAAGTTTCAAGTTTTTCCTACAGATAGCATCTCCTTAACAAATTCTTATAAACTATATTTTTCCAAAATGACTGCTGTGGACGACATATGTTACAAACAGTGCGTTGTGATTGAGTTCTTAGTTGCGGAGAAGGAAACAGTTGTGAACATCCACAAATGCTTGTGTGGAGAATAAGATACCTCTGCTGTCGCCAGGAGTAAAGTTGGATGTTTAGGTAAATGAGTTAGAGCTTCAGGAAGTGAAGAACACAATCTCCATTATTTGCCGTGCTCTAGGCATCTTGCTGCAGTGACAAGTCCTGATATTGTGATTACTGACTTTTGGGATATTGACGGTATCATTCATGTTGATTGTGCCAAAATGCAGTACCATCAATTCATATTCTTACACCAACACTCCTAATACCCTTTAGAGACATTTCCCATGAGTTCAATCCCAGAAAAATTGTGCACAAAGCTTGCTCTTGCATGATAACGCAAGCCTACACACAAGTGTTGCAACAAGAGCAGCATTGACAGAAATGGGTAGGACTGTATTTCCCCAATCACCACACAGAATGGATTTCGCTCTGTCAGACTTCTTCTCTTTGAGCCACTGAAAAAATTCTATTGAGAAGAGTGTGGGATGGTATTTGAGATGCAGGTGGAGAAAATGCTATCATAGTCGATCAAGATGTGCATTGCTATGCTCATGGGACAAGAGCCAACCAGAAAACTGCTATTGAAGAACAAAAGCTTCAGGAAAAGTAATTAGAGCAACGGAGTTGGTATGAGAGAGAGGCTGAGGAATTGATAAGGCTGAATAAAGAAAGAAAGAAAGAAAGAAAGAAAAAAGAAAAAAAAAAATTGCACATTAAGGAAGCTCACCTCAAAATGAAAATTAAAGCATTGAAAGAAAAATTATGAAAAAGACGTAAGATCAGTGGTTTTGTGATTGTTTTCAAAATATGTGATAAAAGAAAATAATAATTTTATTTATGAAAGATTACACAGTATTTTATATTATACAAATATATGCATAAAATGTGAAATACAATGAGAATTCTCTGCATTTATTTGAAATTATAATAAAATAGTGAAATTATACCATGTGTCCAGAGAGAAAGCGTCGAAACTTCGAAAATAAGCTCTTAAGACAATTTTTAGCATATTTTGTTGAATAAACTGCTTGAATATTCTGAACAGTTCCGTGGGAAATAAGTACTCACAAGTTCATTTGAAAAAATACTTTCTATTCAAAAATTTGCTTTTCAGAAACATGTAAATTGTTTTTTATTTACCAAAGAAATAAATATATTTGTTCACAAAAAAATTAACAGAAATAAAAAAGCACACAATTTACACAATTTGACTACTTTTTACTTTCTCGCTACAGAGTAGAGGGAAAGTTACGTAAAACTGCGTGAAAAAACGGTGAATTTTCAGCAGAAAATCTCTTATTACACGGCCCAGGTAATGAAACATGGATAAATTTACTTGCTCAATTTAGAAAAAAAATTCTAACACCTTGTGTAGCCAGAAGCCATGTTTTATGGGTCCTTGAAAATTGATTGTCAGCAAAAGTCTGTCTGTTTGTCTGTTAACAACACTAGCAGCTAAACCGTTCAGCTGATTTTCTCCAAAATGTATATTCCACATTCAGTCTGGCTGATGTCTTGGCACCTTGAATTTGAAACCAATATTTTAATTTTGGGTACTTCACATGAAGCCCCTGGGGCATTTTTCAAATTTTCAAAAAAATGGCTTCATTGTTTTTGATTAAATTTTGTTGTTGGATAGTGTGAAGGATGCTGAAGAGAATGGTGCAGGTCTCATGTTCGTTAATAACCCTGATTTTCTGAAAATTGCAAAAGCTCAACATTTTTTCGGAGTTTTTCTGCAACTGAAATATTAAAGATAGAGATTTTTCTGTGAATGGAATCTGTTCCTTAAAGATAGGTTTTGAAATTCCTTTTCGTTGTACAAAGTGTCTGGTAATGGGTTTCTGGAATTGTCTTCAAATGTTCTAATGCTAATTGGTAAATGCAGTAGTGACAGACGTTGTATTGCGGAAAAACTAATACTATTCGTGTAATAACTACTCTTGGAAATTTCATTGAGTGGTATAGTAACAGTCAAATGAATGTACTGTATGTATAAAAAAAAAAAAAAATTTAATGAGAAGTAATGTTATGATGGGTTAATATAATTGAGGACAGTTATTTGCATTGTTTTTATTGAATAAATGCTGATTATTAGTGCATATAATTCAGGTCCCTAGTAACATTCAAGGAATTTTCTTCCAGGAAATCCATGGTGTCATAAAGAAGTATTTACCTGTATATAAAGCAGAAGAATATGCACCAATATATTATTATGCATGGAACTCATCAAATTTTGAAATGAAGGAGGTAAGCTATTGTCATTTTTTAATTGTGATATTTCAACAAATTCATTCAGTTTTACTGATTATTGATTTTTTTTGTATATAACATACAAATTGTGCAATTATACAATGATGACCAAAAACGTATTGTTATTATTGAAATAATTTATTAGGTAAGTTTTTGCAGCAGTTATTTAAAGTATATTCTGGTTCAATAGAGTGTAAATCTAACCTCATTATTTTGCTATTGTTTGCTGATATTCCACACTTAAATACTATTGACACATTTTATACCGGAATAATTATAAATTAAGAAATTTAGCTGAGCATTGTGGATTAGTTTGGTCCATTGTTTAGACAACATCCTTGACATTTGAGTATTCTAGCTGCAGCCCCTACTATTGTCATGTCACATTAATATTTTTGCTGGGGCGCTAAAGAGAAGAGGGAGAGGAGAACAACAGGGAAGAGATGAAAAAACATTAAAAAGAAAAGGAGATGATGAAG
>JAHLJT010004567.1:174371412-174388639 GCA_031308135.1 Acheta domesticus
CGCCCTCACCCTCGCCCCTGGTTTCGCCATCGCTCTCGCCCTTGCCCTCGCCCCCGCCCTCACCCCCGCCCCCTCTTGCCCCCGCCCCCGCCTCGCCTCCCCCCAAGCCCCCACCCCCGCCTCGCCCTCGCCCCTACCCCCGGCTCCATCCTGACCCGTCGTTTCTGCCCCCGCCTTTCACACCCGCACCCAACCAGCCCCGCCCATCCCTAGCGAGCTTCGCCCCCGCCTCGGACTCCGCCACAACCTAGCGTAAAGAGGAAAGAGTTGGTCACACCCTAGCGAAAAAGGAAGAGGAGTCCAAATTGGACACCCACACAGTCAATCCATTGAAGTTAGTTTCTTCAAATACCAAATCGAAATACTTTTGCAAGTAAATCGATTTAAAATTTAGTTTTTTAAATTTGTTTTTCAAATATATTCACTATTCCAGTAAATACGTTTATATGCATTTATTTTGTTATCAACAGATGTGTACTAGTACGAAGACCAACGAAGTAAACTCATATTGCTTTCAACACTGTTTTATTGTAATTTATTATTTCATAAATTCATTTGATGAGCAAATTTTTCAGAAGAATTACAACTGCATGTGAAATTATCTCGTTTATTAAACATTTTAGCTATCTTTTACCCTTTGGCTCCACACAAACTGAACGTTTTCACTTTTTTCCGAGGGTGGAGGATTCATCAGTCCTCCCAGTTCTGCACAATAGCTGGCTGGCTGGATGTAGCGTGTACCGACGAGGAAGGTTGTCTTAGGACGCAATTGGAGATTTTAAACTGTAACCCGGAAAACGTTGCGCGGTGAAGACATGGATACTCCCGCAAACGATTTTCTTTTCCGTCGTATTTATTTCCTCAGAAATATTTGTTCCTATCTTTCCATTTTTCGTTCCTCCATCGTGTGTATCTTGTGTGAGCCTGTGCCTCTACGGCAGAAGCCGCGAAGGATCGTCCGCTGCCCCTTGAGACCTGAGATTCCTTTGCGGCTCCCTTGCAGCGTCAGAGGCGAAGGCTGTCGGCTTTGCATGCCCTCGCCGCGCACTGCATATTTTCACTGCTGGGTGCACGTGGGGGCCTCGCCGTGGCAATCCGCTTGCCCTGGGCCGCCCCCTCGGCCCTGCGGCGGATTTAGCATTTCGTCTGCGGCGTTCTTTTCTGCGGGGTTTACCCAATCCCTGTTATTCCATTACGTATTCTTTTGCTTCCTCGTTGCATTCGTGTGTGTTGTTGTATTCACTATATTGTATTACTGCAAATGCCGTTCTTAAATTAATTATTCTGTTGGAATAAATTTTCAATAGTTGCTCTGTGGCATATATTTCAATATCTTGACAAGAATAGTGAATTCTTTTATGTCTTCGAACATATCCTCTTAACTTTCTTCCATCTTAACCATACCTACTCGTTGCTGTAAGCGGGTTATCTATGCTTTACTAAGACTTTTAACCTCCTTTACCTCTGGAATACCAAGCTCTACATCTCAGACTCACTATGCGCATGCGTACATGTCAAGTCTCCATTCCTTCTTTCGTACTTAGCGACCCGCATTCTGCAAACCGGCCGCTGAATTTTGTGACAATTCATGCACAGAACCTCGTTCCTCCTCATCTCCTAACAACCTAGCTACGTCTCTTTACGACATTCTTGCCCTTCGTGCCGCCAAAATCCGCGATTCCCTGCTATTATTATGCGATCCTTGACACCCAATATTCGCCTCCCAATTCTCTGTTTCCGACATGTCTTGCGATTTCGATTTCCCATTCACGACTTCCGATTCTCGACTGTTGATTCTCGATTCATGGCTCTCGATTCATGACCCACGATTCATGACTCTCGATTCTTTCTTCTCGACTCGTGGCGCGCCGCTTCACACCCGTCTCCCTCGCCGCCTCGCTCGATGGGAGAGTGGAGGCCCGCTACGCGTGTGTCGCTTAATGTCATTTCGCCGCTCGGGCCGCAAACTTTGCGATCAATTTCCACGATTAATATCAGATATTTTCCTCCCAATTTTCGATACACGATTCACTGTTTTGGACACGTTCTCGATTTCCTATTCACGACTTACGTCTCTCGACTCTTTCTCTGGACTCTTTCTTCTGGACTCTTTCTTCTCGACTCTTTCTTCTGGACTCTTTCTTCTCGACTCTTTCTTCTGGACTCTTTCTTCTGGACTCTTTCTTCTCGACTCTTTCTTCTCGACTCTTTCTTCTGGACTCTTCTTCTCGACTCTTTCTTCTCGACTTTTTCTTCTCGACTCTTTCTTCTCGACTCTTTCTTCTCGACTCTTTCTTCTCGACTCTTTCTTCTCGACTCTTTCTTCTCGACTCTTTCTTCTCGACTTTTTTTTCGACTCGTGGCACACCGCCTCTCACCCCCTCCCTCGCCTCCTCGCTCGATGCGGGATGGAGACCCCCTACGCGTGTGTCGCTTCTTTCGGTGGTTGTGGGCGGGCGGGCGGTGCACAGTGCCCGCCTTGTGAGCGGCGGCGGCGGTGGCGTCGCCGCGCGCTGACTCGCGGCTGTGAGGGTGGCGCTTCTGTGCTGCGCTCCTGCCCCTCCTGCGTAATTCTCATCGCGTTCGCCCCCGAGCGGCCTCCGCCGCGACGCGTCGCGACGCTCGGCGCCTGCGTGCGCTTCCGTGGCCTCGCGCCCCGGCCCGACCGCTTCCTCTTTCTCGTCGCTTTCGTTATTCTTCGCGCGTCCGGCTTAGCGTGTTCTACTGTTGCGGGACCGTGGAGCGGTTGGGAACAGGGTGGCACTGAAATGCAATACATTCGTGTTTGTCCTACATCCCTTTCTCACCACCATTCTACTCTTTCAAACACTTTTTTTCTTCCTGTTCGCTTCTCTTTGTCGCACATTTCTCTCTTTTGCTATGTTTCATTTTCTATGCTTCATTTTGCTATGCTTCATTTTCTATGTTTTCATTCTCTAGTGTGTTTTTTCTATCTCGCTTTCTGTTGTATCGGCTCGATTTACTATTTCCCACGTACATAATTTTATCGTGATTACTAATGTAATTTGCCAACACTTGTTTGTTTCTCGCCCTTTTATACAGTTCTTGCATGTGCATTACGTCGTACATTTTCTTTTTGCATGTAAAGTTTGCCTTTTGCAATAATACCTTAAACGGCGTGGTTGTAATGGGATATACGTGTGTATTCTTCTTCTTCTTCTTCTTCTTCTTCTTATTATTATTATTATTATTATTATTATTGTTATTATTATTATTATTACCCACAGAAAATAATTCACTACTTTAGCTCGTAATGCAAATATTTTGGAGAAAATTATTTATAAGCATTCCCTCTCGTGAACTTTCAGTTTCCGATGTAAAGAAACTTTGAGGTTTATATCGGTCCGTTGAGATTTCAAAGACATCTTAACCGGCGATGATGACTGCTCTCCCAAGTTCAAGCATTTTTATTGTTCCTCACCAGGCAGTACGTCTTCGTACATTCCTCCTGTCACGACGGTCGATCTCGTTGAATAAAAGCTGTCTTCATTATCCTTGCTTCTTTTGAAGGGTAGGTTCACGGAAACATCGTCTTCAGATACACCGCGCCCGCGGATCTAAATTATGATACTTAACATTATGACTTCAAGGCGATATTTTAAACAGAGACAAACCGTGTGCTGTGTTGTTTGTCACTACGTAAACGCGCCTCTCTTGTTTCGAGATCCGTCTTGGTCGAGGCGCGGAGGCAGCGCGACAAGCGGTCATTGTGCGAGACAATGACCGCTAACGAACATAAAAGCGAGCGCATGGACGTAACGCGCGAGGCGGCGCAGTTTGACTTTGACGCAGTGTATTACGTTTTAGTGCTTTGAAAAGGCGCGAACGGCGCATGGGCGGTGAACCCGATGGTATTTCATCCTTGGGAATCTGGTTCCGAATTATATGGATCGAGAGGTTCTCTCGGGGACGCGCGTGCTCGGAGGTGAAGGGAAGAGCGCGGAGGGAACCATCACCCTCTAGTATGGAACTACTCCGAAGATTGTTATTTATTGTTTCGTGTTTTTCCGGTGCGTTTCAACTGCTAGTTTAATAGTTCCGTAAGTGCAGTACATGCTTTTCATTGGAGGTGGCGGTGACTTTCCCCGCTGGGTAGTACGATTCGGCGCCGACCTACTAGTCAGCTAGCGGGGATTTCTCCAGTCAGGTGTCTTCCACAAGCGGGAAACCGCCCCCTCTGGGACAAGCTCGAAACTTCTTATTGGTGTCCAAACGTATGTAGTAGTAGAGTGCATGTATGTGTGTGTGTATGGGAGAAGATAGGACGAGGAAGAGTTAGGAAAAATCGCGCGCGGTCCGTGGTCCATTTGTTAGGCCACTACTTCGGCATTCACCTGGAGTTGAATGGAGAAACCACGGAAAACTACCGATCAGAGCAGCTGGCTGCTAGGATTCTCCTTTAGCCAGCGACTGAATGCGAACCTAGCTGTCTAGCTACAGTCGAAAAGCCTACCAACCTTTGGATCTTAAACTCAAAGGCCTCCCGATCATAGGCACTGCAGTGACATCAATTGATGTCCTGAGCCATCTCCACCGGTTACTGCATGGAACTACTATAACTCCGGAATGTGGTAGGTGGTCGAGCGGGGTAGGGCAGGGCCGGATGGGTACGACATGACTTTGGAGAGGGTGGGGGCGAGAGGGGTGGGCAAGAGGGGTGGGCGTGAGGGTGGAGGATCCGGAAAGGAACGGGTACTCGGGTTGGTGGGAGCCGGTCGAGGGGAGGGGCGGACAGGGCAGGATGGGCGAGCGAAGAGCTGGAGCGAGACCGCGAAGAACACGGTGCTGGGAAGCTCGAGATTGCGAAGTGCTGCCGGGCGCCCGTAAAGGTGGTAGTGGAGGCAGACAGGACGAACACGGAGCCGGGGAGGCTGTAGGCGGAGGTGCCCGTGGATGGTTGCATTGCGCGCGGGTGATAGATCGTTCGTGCGGTGGGGCGCCCTGCCATCTATCATGCGGCCGGGGAGACAACCCTGCAGCCATTTCGGCCACGACAGAAACCACAAGAGGCACGGAAGTGCTGCAATGAAGAGCACTAATGTGGATCTCTTGTCTCCATGGTTAAGATGGTTCAGTACTTCGGGTGTCCCGGTCGTTGTGCCGATGAAAGGAAGCATTGGTTTCAACGGCGAACTAGGCAACGAAATGATGACGTGCAAAATGACCACGGTCAGAAACCGTAACTAACTAGAAAAGTATCGTAAAGACACTGGGGATTGGGCCATTGCGGAGTAGTTTAATTAGTAAAGTGAATGATAAAAATGAAGTTGAAACATTAATCTGAGGAGGATATTTTTTTGAGAGATGATCATATATCCCAGTGATGATCATAAGGCCCCTCTCGCCCCCAACTCTGTTCATCACCGTGCTCCTTCACACGTTTCTCTCCGCCTTGCAGTCTTCGGTCGCCGTCTCCAGCCGACCGCCGCCCCCTCCTCGCCGCCCGTCCACGATGGATGCAGCCGGCGCGATGCAGCGTGGAGTGGATGGATGCATGGGCATGGACGTAGGTTGAAAACATTTCTCATGCGCGGTTAGAAACGAGTAACGCAGCTTTGAGAAGTTGCGTAGGTGGCGGTGGGTGTTAGACCCCTCGCAAAGGAAATGAAGGATGAAGTTGGCCGCGGGCCCGAGGCGTTCGTGGTGGGGTAACGGTGCTGGATGCGTCTGACAGCGCCGGCGCGAGCGAGGCGGGGGCGGTGCGGTGCGGGGGTGGCTGCGAGCAGCTGCGCTCTATGCGCCAGCTGACGCCCCCGCGCCCAGGGGAAGGGCGATCGTGCACTTCCCCTCGCCGCCCCCCGCGTGCACTCACGCCCGTTCAGTCGCTTGCCGGCCCCCACCACACCTCGCCGTGTTCATCATCTCTCCCTCTCCCCTGCGCCAACGTCAGCACCTCTCACAACCCTAATCATCCTCACTAGCACCATCGCCGCTTCAAGGCAATCCCAGCCCGACCCTCACTCGTTGCACCCCTACCCATCTTCCCTTTCCCTTAACCTGTACCATCCCCTTCTCGCCCCCATCTTTGTTCATCGCAGCTCCATCACCATCCTCTCGCCTCCGGTCACCGTCTCCAGGCGACCGTCACCGCCCCTCAATGCCCGTCGTTCCGAACTCTCCACCCCCTCCGCGCTGCCCGCCACGATGGATGCAGCCGGCGCGATGCAGCGTGGAGACGCCTTCAAATTGTGGGTCTCTCCCTCCGTCGTAAATTCGAGGGTGTCGACGTCCGTTGGTCGCGGAGGAGGAGCGGCGCGCGGGAGATGCGTCGCTGAGGAAAAGCAGGAAGACCCGGAGGAGAAGGACGAGAACGAGGAGGGAAAAGGGGATGGAAAGTAAAGAGGGGAAAGAGGAAGAGGGAAATGAGAAGTGGAGGAGGAGAAGAACGAGCAGGGAAAATCAGGGTGACGGAAATGAGAGCGGTGATGGGAAGGGGTGGTTAAAACCGAGGAGTAGAAACAGGGGAAGAAAATGGGAACGAGCAGGGGAAAGAGGGCGGGAAAACAACGATTAATAAGTAGAATGAAAGGGAGGCAAATGAGTAGAATGAGGAGAGAAAAGAGGGTGGAAAACGATTAGAACGAGGAGGGAAAGAAAGTTGGCTTTAAGAAGGTAAGAGGTGGAAATGGAAGAGGTAGAAGGGGAGGAGGATGGGGAGGACGAGGAGATGGTGAGAGGAGGCAAAAAGAGCAACGACCTCGAGATTGCGAGAGATGCTGGGTCGCGGCGGACTTCGCTTGCGGAAACGAAATGCTTTCGACGTACAGGGCGGCTTCACACTGGCGCTCTGCGACTCGCGAAGCGACGTTTATCACGTGGAGCAGTGAACTTTTATGTTCTTAACCACGAGAGTTGAAACTCGGTTGAGAACGATCACCAACTTCCGGAGTACGCTGTGCAGAAGTTAATTACGAATTCTGTGGCTTCGTAATTTATACTGTTATGTTATTGGGAATGATCTTGGCTGTCTGGGTGACGCCGTCGAAACCTGTGATGCCGGTGTCTCGACCATCTTGTCGTGACTTCCTCAGGGCTGAAGTGCATGCTTGTTGTATTATTGATCATTATAACAGGAAGTTGTAATTTTGGTAGTAGCACGTACCCTTGCTGGTAATGTGCTGTTACTTTGTACGTACCTTTGCGATTACTTTTCTAGATTTCCATTGATTTCTAGATCCTGAATACTCTGAAATTCATTGAACCTTTGTCAATTGCAAATTCCGACATAACTCGTCGTTTTTCAGAAAGGATACTTACATTAAGATTTACCTTCACTGCCAGAATGAAATAGTTTGGTTGCGGTAAACTCAAACATTTTCATTTTCACGGTCATTCAGCTAAAAACTTTAGTCGAGTTGCGACGATATTACGTTCAATGGACAGAAGTGGAGTAGAAAAATAAGTTTAGGCAACATCATACGCGATAGAATCCAACTAAAACTAAAGAATATAATTCATGGAACGAATTCCTGGATAGATTGCACTGTAATTTAAAACGATCTTTTATCCTACCGTCTTATGCATAAAACCTACATTATGTTACGCAACATTTTGATCTTAATGAATTAAAACGAAATGTAAGATTCTTGAATACCTTGAGTAAAGATTCTATATTACTGTAGGATTCGGAAATACAAGTGAAATAAAGAATCCAAGATTCGAATGTCTGATCCTGAATGACATTTGTGAGTTTCATGTACAAAATATATTTCGGAATGTTTTCTGTATCACATTTCAATTTATTGATGCTCGTATAGTTATTCTGTACTTTTAGGATCATTGTTGATAGAAATAATGCTCTAGGATTTCCACAATGTTTGTTGGAATGAAGCCAAGATGGTAATCTCTCATTGTAACTCGAATTGATTCAGCGCATTTATTATCATTCTATTATGTTTATTCGCTTGCGTAGTGCATGTTATTGTATGTCTCGTTTCTATTGTATGTCTAAGCAGAGTTGCTTTCTGTTGCAGAAACTCCCCGTGAAGTTCACCCCACCGCACCGTAGCTTCTCACTGCGCTTTCGGTGAGTCTGTTTGTCGGTTGGGTTTTCCACTGAACACATGATCTTATAGCTATTGGGTTAAGTTAATGTGCGGTTTTCACAACTCCCGCTCGTTCGTGACGTTAGCACCTTCTCTCTTTCGCACTTACGTGTTTTTCTACGAATGATGACCAGTTACTTAGAAGGTCGTTGCCCGCTGGAACGCCCATTCTACGTTTGTTTATTAATCAAAAGTTGATCTCCGGAAACGATAATCTTGCACTAAAAAGTGTATTTATCGCAATAATTCTTTTATATATGTCAAAGTATTTAATGACAGTTTAACAATAACTCGTAATTGTATACTTTGCGTTAATAAGTGTCTAAAACAAAATTTTGATTACCGGATATATCATATATCCACGAGCACAATAGATACTATTTTTGTGGATCTATTCAATCTAAATGCTATAAATTCGCGTTGATGTCCATTTATCTGTTAAATAATTGTAGTAGCGATAATGATCACTAATGCACTCAGTGCTTAAGATCATTTACCATAAAATCGGTCTGTACTAAAGTATTTCTATCTGCAAGAAAATAGTACTTCTTTCTTCACAATACTCGGCATTACGCGTCGATTTGCATTTTAATAACAAGTCGATGACTGGCAGTAAAATGACTAAGCCAAGAAGGATCGTTGTGAAGTAATAAGATTGCCCTATCGGCTTTTTATTTTCAGCACAGGCATTCTCTTCTCTATAAATAGCATAAGTTAGTACAAACTGCAATAGTATTTGTTTCGAAAATAATAGGATATTGAATTATTTTGTTGTGTTAGCAGAACACAACAAGCCGACATACAATTCAAAATGATATAAGAATCTGTCTTGGGGCCTTCGGTTCCATAAATCTTTCCTCCATAAAATACCTTTTTTCTGTTGTTGTTTTTTTTTTCTTTCGCCACATTTTGAGTGTATGTAGTAAAAATACTCGAGTACGTCATCAGATACAGTAAGCGGCAAAGAGATAGTGTGGAGAGTAAAGCACGTATGATTCAAGTTACATGTGCACCGTTCAACTTCACGCGTGCAGTTTTACTCCGGAAAGACTGGTCGTGGCCTTACTGCACCCTTCTCCTTGCATTACAGCGGCGGCGGCGTTGGCGCTGGCGCTGGCGATGGCTGCCTCGCTTGACGGCCGCCGCCGCCGCCGCGGCGCTTCACGCTTTGCGAATCCGATCCCTCGAGCGCCATGCGGGAGGCGACTGGTCTAGTTTTGAAATTGGCGCAACCTCGTTTCGCTTCTTTTTTTTTTTTCTTCTCTCGCACGCCCATGACTATTTTTAAATTCGCAGCGTCTCCCGCTTCTTTCGGCTATCGGGGCGCGAGGCGGGAGAGCGAGACGGAACACCCGAAGGCAGACAGGGACACGTGGTGTGGGCTTTTGGGGGACTGGGTGCCTTGTGCCTCCCGAGAAGGTGATGGACAGAGAGAGTGAGAGAGAGGGGGAAAGGGGATGGGAGAGAAACAAGAGGGTGAAATGAGGGAGAAATAAAGGTGAGATGAAAAAAATCAATGGCAAGAAGTAAGAGAAATAAAGGATATGAAAAAGGAGGCATAAATGAAGGGGAGAATGGGGTGGAATGAGGGGAAATACAGGGCGGTATGAGGGAAATAGAAGGTGATATGAGGGAAATAGAAGGTCATATGAGGGGAATAGAAGGCGATATGAGGGAAATAGAAGGCGATATGAGGGAAATAGAAGGCGATATGAGGGAAATAGAAGGCGATATGAGGGAAATAGAAGGCGATATGAGGGAAATGAAGGTGATATGAGGGAAATAGAAGGTGATATGAGGGAAATAGGAGGTGATATGAGGGAAATAGAAGGCGATATGAGGGAAATAGAAGGCGATATGAGGGAAATGAAGGTGATATGAGGGAAATGAAGGTGATATGAGGGAAATAGAAGGTGATATGAGGGAAATAGGAGGTGATATGAGAGAAAGAGAAGGTGATATGAGGTAAATACAGGACGGAATGCGGGGGGATGGTGAGAATGAGAAGTAAAGGGCGAAACAAGCGAAAATTGCGTGGGGGTGGGAGAAAGAGAGAATGAGAGAAGCAGAGGGAACGAGACAGAAATATAGAATCGTGATTATGTGGGCGAGGCTCTCGACCTCCCTAGCAGCCAAAGAGGAAGTCAAAATCAAGCGGTTCGGTTCCTGCTGCCTGGCCCGGCGCCACGGCGCCGCTCGCGCGCCTCATTTGTTTACATCAGAGGCGGCGTTGCGGCGCGTGATGCCCGACTAGGCCGCCGGCGCCGGCGCTCGGGATTTGGCAGGTCGCGGGTTCACCGCGCGTCGCTGCGCCTTTCGCTTTCGATGGCCGTTTACGTTGACGCGGCGGCGGAGGGAGAGCGTCGGAATTCGGGGCCGAGAATAACGACCTCTTTTCGGGGGGCGCGCCCACCCGCCCGCCCGTCCGCCCGCCCGCCCGCCCGCCCGCCCGTCCGCCCGCCCGCCCGCCCGCCCGCCCGTCCGCCCGCCCGTCCGCCCGCCCGTCCGCCCGCCCGCCCGCCCGCCCGCCCGCCCGCCCGCCCGCCCGCACCGCCCGCCCGCCCGCCCGCCCGCCCGCCCGCCCGCCCGCCCGCCCGCCCGCCCGCCCGCTCGCTCTTAGCGCTCGTTGTATGAAGAATGTGACACGACTGCGAGGTTAGTAGGGTACGGGGTTTACTACTGCGGATTGAGTTGCAGGAAGCGAACCGTCTCTGCGAAGATCAGTTGCCTGGTTTACGTGTAGTCAATATTGACAATTATCATGTACAACGTATATCACAGTCTTCCAAAGATAAGTTTCAAATGCTTTTCGGTTCACATAAGCAATGGTATCATAGATAACTCTATGCATATTCATAGTCACAGATTGGTATTCGTAGTAATTCCCATGTGTAACTTCTTGTTTGTTTTTCTTGTTTTTTGTGTTTTTGAGGACAAACAAAAACGACCATAAAGTAACTAGTTCACAAGTTCGTGATCAATAGTTTTCTCGCAAAGCTCTTTCAGGTTAACAAATCGCTGTCGAGTTGCATAGAAACAAGCATAAACAAACTCCCTTTCGTATTGGCAACGTGTCAGAGGGCTCTCCAATATCTGGCGCTCTTTCTGCTAGCCGTTGACGATGCCTTTATGCGGATTGGTGGGAATTGAATGCTACAACACACCTTTGTGAACAGTTCACTCTTCGTGGTCAGCATACGAAATTCGAAACGGTTTTCAGTCAAGTTCAATTCAATACAATCATAATTGAATGGAAGAGGTAAATAAAAAGAGATATGTAACAGCTGGGTGTAAATGGGTAATAAGGGAATGAGCAAGACTAGTTTGAGGTTCGCGTTATAGAGGTTCGCGCTATAGAGGTTCGCGCTATAGAGGTTCCACACTGTAGAAAAATAACATTAAAGTTTCGTTTCGCCCTCAGCATCCATTGTTCCATCCGCTGCTTTTTTTCACCCTCCCTCTCCTCCTCTCTTCCTCCCTCCTCATCATTTTCTCCCCGCGCGCGGGCCTGCGGAAGAAGGCTCGCGCTCCAAGGAACGCGAGATCGATAAGCAGATAAACGGCTTTATTAACGCGCTTAAGTTTGTTAGCAGCGCGCCCGCCGCCGTCGCCACCGCCCCCCTCTCCCAAGCTCGTTATTTCCGCCCGCCGCGCGTGGGCCACGCGGTTCTTTCTAATTAACTTCGCCGGTCGCCGGGCGAGAGGTGACGCGCGATCGGGGATGAATTGTGCGCCCTCCGTCGGCCCTCCTGCCCCGCAGATAGGCGTTCGGTGTTTAAGAATGCAGTGGTTACGAGTTACGTTTTTCAATGTTGTTGCCGCAGAGATAGAATAAATTCGTTTTCTGTGATTCAGCTTCGATATTTCTAATTTCAAAATAGTGTTCAAGAAAATCATATTCCGCACTAGCAAAAAGTGTCACTATGGTTACCAATAATTTTGAGCTGAACCTTCAATATCTATGAAGGTGACTTTACTATTTTGTGCACCTCTCACGTTCTGCAACAGTCAGTTAATATCTTGAGTTCGCCGGTCCTCTTAACGATTCTTAATTGCAATGTTGTGACTTAGTAATTAATGGAGTGAGCACGTTGTTAAAATTATTCGTTGGTGAATCTCTATTGTTCCGTCTACGTTACACATTTCGAGAAATCGTGCGGTCATAGCTTTCAGTTGTTAAATAAATGAGATTTATAAACGCGTTTACGTTTGTTAGCAGATGAGAGTTAGAATAAATATAACATTGTATTGGTATTGTCAGTCGGTTTTCTGAATCCTCTTTTCCAGAATACGATACTTGAAACCTAAATACGCGAGCGGTCCGGAACGGAAACGCCAGAAACATGAAAGAGCGGCTCTCCAACAGATGTGCTCGGGTTCTCGATCTGATAGTGCGCGCGTTCCACGTAAGGAAAACCGTGCGTGCTCGGCCGACCGCGTCAATTTCGCGTCGAGTGATAGGCGCCAGTTATATTGACAGGCCGTCTCTTGTGTCACAGCGCGTACAAAGCGGAGGTAACGAATGTTCGACGGTGGTTGTGGCAGCGAGAAGAGTGGCGCACCCGCGGCCGCACACCGCTGTGTATCTCACCACCGGATGTGGGGAGGGGTGGGGACGAAGAGGGTGTTATATAAATAGCGGAGGGGTGCGATTCGGTGCCTACAGCGCTCTCTTAAAAAGAAGCTGCAAACGCTTGGAAATGCCTTTTTCCACGCACATGGATAAAATAATTGATTTTGATTTTTTTGGATTTGATATTCATTGTTTGTATGGGCATTAATTATGAAATGATATTTTTATATAAATTGTCGTAAGATAAAGCAATGCACGCTTCCACGGCTGGATATACTATTAAAATTACCTTCCGGACAAGATGGCCGAAATTCAGGGACAGAATGTTTGATAGGCTACGGCCATTTTATTATCGAAAATAAGGCACAGTTTTAACTGTTTGTCATATTTCAAACTTCACTGAATGACTTCAGTCATATATGAACTGATGAAGGATTGGCGCAGTCTTAAATTTCCTTCTTTTTCACATTGTTGAATCTCTCACATTCAGCGATTTTTCTCGTTCCACAATTCGTTCCTGGTAGTATGTATGTTTATTACAAATATTGCGATATCATATGTAAGCTGATGTTTTGCAACAACGTAAGACACATTTCAGTGAACTGCGCACATCTTATCATTTCTAAGCAGTCTTACCCGTGTCTTTCCATTTCTGGCATTCTGAAGACGATGCTGAATGCGTTTCCCCGGCGCGTTGTTTTCGGCGTCATCACTTCCAGCCTTGATTCATGTCTCGGCGTCGCCTTTCGCGTTTCCGCACCTCTCACTGCTATTGTGCATGTGAGAAACACGTCAGGAAGCTCGCTCGCGGCGGAGGAAAAGGGCGTGCAGCAGCAGTTTCGCGAGTGAAGCGGCGTCCGTTGCAGCTCCACGTGCTGCTGCGTGTCGCCTGCAATGGGACGCGGCTGGGCCGCGCCAGCGCGACGGCGTCAGCAGCGCCGTCGCTGGCGCCTGAGGCCCCGCCCCGCTCCGCTCGGCGGAGTCCCTGCGGCTCTCACTCCCCGTCCGTCGTGTTCTGCCGGCGCTGGCCGCGGCCGCACGGCTGCTCGCTGCTGGTCGCCCCGTAGAAATGTTGAATGAATTGCCTTTTTTTACGTGGCGAGACTTGGGCCATGAGGCCTGCTCTTCCGTCTGACCACGCAGATTTCGTTACGCTCCTTTCAACAAATAGCGGAGAAAGAAGGAATTCCTTGGGCGACGAAACATGCGACTTGAATTTAGCTCAGAGGCGTCATTGAGGCTTGAGGATCTTTACATGCAGTACATCTACTAACATGGGACAGCCGTCTTTACTTCCCCTGCGAAGGAAGCCGTACGAAGGATTTTTTCGCCCTTAAAAATCCACGACTTCGATCGTGTTTGAACCCGATCTGGAAACTTTATGCCCAGGTTTTCAGACTATATATTTTATCCATTTCTGTACAAGTATGCATCATGTGTTCAGATTTTGAGACGATACTAAATAAATTTCCTCATGCCAATAGCCATTGGGGTTGTACAATTTTGAAAAGGAAATGATCATTTTCGATTCAGGTCTTAGTCGTCTTTCTTTTCATATATTTTAAAGTTAAGTTTCCAAATAATTGCGTACGATTTGCTGCTTCTTGGCATCTGAAATAAAAATATTCTATTGAGAACATACTTTTGTTTTGAAAACTAGAAATGAAATGAAATGAAAATAAGTGTAGCTAGGAAATGAATACAGTGGTTTTGTTCTCATTGTTCTGACAGTCTATTTTCAAAGCACTCAATTGTTAGATATACAGATATACCTCATGATAAAAGACAATACATTATTGTTTTTAACTTGACTTTATTTACGGATATAATGATGGGAGTGCCTGTTGAATGTCAGAAGTCTATCCACCTTGTATTTGTAGATTCACACCTGACAGTTGATGTATAATAGATATATTGCGACTCATGGTCCGTCGTGTAACGTATGTATAAGTAACGTACTATAATCGATTATGCGTGAAGGTTTTGTCAGGCGTATGGCGAAATTGTGCGAGTGTATAATTGCGATCAACATGTCTGAATCGACTTGACTCAGAAGAAGAAGAGATGGAGGAAGAGGAAGTGGAAAAGGAGATGGGGAAAGAGGAGGAGATTGCGGAAGTGGTAAAACGAGGACGGGAAGGCGAAGGTGGACGAAGATGGGAAGGTAAAGAAGAAGGCGGAGGTGGTGGAAATGGAGGAACAGTAGACAAAAGAAGAGGAGGAGGAGACTGAGTTTGAAATGGAAGAGACGTGTGGGGGAGGCAAAGGAAGATGGAGAAGAAGATAGACCTGATGAAGGTAGTGGAAATGGAGGAAGAGGACGAGAATAGATGTAAAATGAATAGAAGAAGAGATGGAGGAAAAGAAGAGGAGGAGAAGGTAGGGAAATGGAAAAGAATATGAAGGATATGGAAGTGGCGGCGTGGGCCACGCGCGTGCCGGCTGCCGGGCGATAGCATCGCCGCTTCCCAGAAGCCCCCAGAAGGAAGCGCCTCGCCGCCCGCCGCGGCGCGCCGGCGCTGCGGCCCGTGCCGTAACGCGCGCGCGGCCACGGGAGCCTGGCCACGCTCGGAGATGCCATTTCCACGAATGACGAAATAAGCCCATCTAAACGTAAAACGCAAGGATGGATGACACTTTCGTTCAGTTTGTATCAAGGCCATCGACAAAATATCGCGTAATTGGGCTATTGCTGGATCGGAATTTTCTCTCCATGGGTGACTCAAACTGTTTTGAAGCAAAAAAATTAGGATTTCGCAGAAGAGGACAAAAGAAAGCAGCATATGCTTGTGAACCCGCAACATATATCCTGAAACGATAGGATCCGTTCTGGGCATTGAAAACAAGTCTTTGCTGGACGTTTCTCTACACTTTTGGAGGCGACCCCCTCTCTGTAACGCGGTATGTCATACTCGTTGGCTTTATGTTTCAGTATAAACGTACTGGAACACAACGGGCCCTAATCATACCTGCTATAATTATTCAAACCTCTTCCAACCCATCATGCTGATTATTCACTCTAATGTTCTTTATCATAATTTTACTTCTAGGTTTATACCATGAATGAAATCAAGAATCATTACAATGAGCAGATTAGGGATTATAGTTAAATATAACATTTGGGTTGCATTCAAAAAGTTTAATTAAATTAATCTCAATTAAGAAGCAATTCTGCATTCAGGTTCGACCTGAAAGGAAGATATTTAATACTTATTTATAAATATTTAAACATTAATAAATAACTGTTAAAGCTTGATTTTAAAAGTTCTAAATGTTCACAGGAGTCAATATATAAATATTTATAATTGTTTTCCTGGCATGAGGAAAGTTGCCATTTTCTTTTGAACTCTATTAATGCGACTCTTCATTGTTTTGTAGAGAAAAATGTTTATTTAAGAATATTTTGGAATGTTTGTTAAAATGAGTAATGCTTAAGGAGTAATATCAAATAATGTATTCAAAGAATGACGTAAGGAAAGTTTCGAGACTAAAACTATTGAAATACGATGATAGACGTTTAATTAATCACAAAACAGTATTGTTTCCAGTCGCTTAGTATTGTCAGACATACATATTCAGCTTAGCATAAATGTGTAAATTTCCTAGTATGTGTAAATAAGTCTTCTTTTACTTTTTAGATTAGCAACAGTGGTAATGCGCGATGTCTCATTTACAAGAATGGCTTGGTCATTCCTATCTGCTTCAGAATGTTCCAAACCAGTCGTTGAGACATTACAATTTCTAAGGGTATCATGAGAAACCCACCACGCTTAAGTAAAATATAATTTATTAAATATCTAGTTATGTATTGTCTTGCAGACGCACATCATTTTCCAAGTGTTTAAAAAGAATTATTTATTTTCCTTGTAGTTTGATTGCGATTTCGCTCTAAAAGCAGTAGTTGCGAAAAACCAGGCTCCTCAAATTTTTTCTTAAATCATCTGTTTGCTTTAACTGCACAAGGTATAAAATCCATTGTAGCGACGTTCAGTGTTTCAACGTTCAGAGTACAAATTAAGAGCAATGAACCTAATCCTGGTCTACTTATTAAAGGCAGAGAGGGAAGGGTTTGCGCGTTGTGGAGCTGCATGCGTGGGCAACGTCGTCTAGACGCCGTCCGGCGCCTGGCGCCGTCACGCTACCACCCACCGCCTCCACCTCCGCTTCCACCGCCACCTCTACCGTCACCTCTCCCATCTTCTCCGATGTCGCCCTCTAGCAATTCAGTGAGGACCAGCACCTGCGCTGCCGCCCAAATCGCAACCTCCGCCTTCACCTTCGATTCCAAGTTATCGGAATATCCGTCGGTCGCCATCTTCGTCCCGTCACCCTTCTCGATAGCACCTCCCTTTCTGCCACTACCCCTAGACTTTCGCCGTCACCACCAAAGGCGCCGTCACCATCACAACCTCGGGCACGCCATCTTCGCAAAACTTTTGCCTCCGCTGTTGTCGTCACCACTACTACCGCCGCCAGCATCACTACCGCCACCACCGCAACCACCACAATCATCGCCAACACCTCCACCAACCACCACCGGCGCTTAACCACTTCCACAACCATCGCCAACTCCCCCATCGACCGCAAC
>JAHLJT010004567.1:174388739-174440611 GCA_031308135.1 Acheta domesticus
AAATGAGTAGCTAGGAGCAGTAACAAGATAGGCTACTTCTACCACACTCTCCTTGTATATCATCACTCATCATTATTATCATCATTATCATCATCATCATCATCATCAACAACAACAGCAGCAGCATGGATTTGGCCAATCTAGCTTGTTCCAACACAGTTATCTAGCGAAGGACCATTTCTTCTTTGGTCTTCCTATTCCTATTTTGGGGAAATCATAATAATCCTGCTTTTATTATTCATTCTTTGTAAATGGTCTATCCAGTTTTTTCTCATAGTTATTTATCTATTCTTTTAAGCGGGAAACTTCGCAATTCTCTCATTTTCTCGTTTCTGATATGGTCCATTAATGTGCCTGCAGTTGTTCTTGTTGACCTTGTATGTCTTGTTCATTTTTATGAAGGGCTAGTTGCTCTGCCTGTGGCTGTGGTAGCTTATCTTATTACTGCCCCTCGCCATTCATACCATGCCCAACAAGTGAGTTGCAGCTGCCAGCTCCGCCCTCCTCTTTCCCTTCCACTAGAGTTGCTAAAAGTATAACAATGTAATTCAGGACAATCGAAATATATTTGAAAGCAAATTGTTCGTTTTTACACAACTAAATGGTACATCAAGTAAACAACTAAATTGTGGATACAGATAAATTACATTGCATACTTTCAAGAATAATAAGTTGAGCATGATTTCTTGGAGGAATATCCCGAATTGTTTCAGGTTATCAAGATCATTTCCTTAATAAAATATTAAATAAGGCACGGCTTTGGTCTATATAAAAACAGTTATCGACTAAGCCCTTTTCTCCTATGAATTCCAGATTCTCTGTCACTAATACACAGAGAGAGATCTCTCTCTCTCTCTCTGAGAGAGAGAGTGAGAGAGAGAGAGGCACTTTAATACAAAGCACACAACCTTCCTTTATATATTTATCATCTCTCAAATTGCCCCATAAAAAAGACAAAAATAACAATATTCCTTAACAAATAAAACTGTGCCAGAAATAACTTTATTCGAGTTATTTGAAGGATAATTCTTAGTTTTATACATTGTCTCAGAAATTTACCTGACTTTCAATGATTCTTCAAAAAGTCCCTGACTCTTGCAGATCAATTAAATTTCCTGACTTTTCAGAAAGTGACCATCCTGTATAAATTAAAGTTTCACTGCTGAAGAAGATTTTATTTCATGCTCAAACATGAACACTTAAATCAGAGTTGCCAGATGACTAGTGAACAAAGAGTTGCCATATGCTCAGTAGGGGAATTTGCCGCTTGGATCCTCTGTAGCGCATAGATTTCTGATGTCCTTAAATCCAGCTGATCATTTGGGGGCGGGAATAGTAAATTTTTGTTTAATAATAAACATTTGTTCTTATTGTATAATATTTATGTAATGTAGATATACTATACAATATTATTGTTTAAGTAATTATACAATTCGAACATAAATAAAGATTTAAATCAACTTTCCCATATAAAGAAAGGTGAACGAAAACTCTAGAACTTTGGGGGGCTTGCCCCCCCTGGATCCGCCAGTGATAACCCAACCTTCCAAACACCCGCTTCCTCTGAGCCGGCGCAGCGCTGGCGCGTCGCGGTCGTGAGGGAGCATTTCTGAAATCGGTCCTTCTAATGTGCAGTCCTTCGCACATCTCACGAATCGCATTTCTTCTGCGTTAATGGATGTCTTGTTCTTGTTGACCATGTTTGTCTTGTTCATCTTTTTAAAGGGCTGCTTGCTCGGCCTTGGCTGCTGTGGCTTATCTTATTACTGCCCCTAGCCCTTCATATCTTCCCACCGGGAAAGGTGGCTCAGGGCATCGAGGTCAGACCTGGATGCCCTAGGTTCGAGTCGCGACGGTAGCAGGATTTTCGACACTAGCTCGAGAGATGGGTCGAATTAAGTCGCTGTGTGGAGGAGAAATCTTGCAGCCGGCTGCTTTGATCGGTAGTTATCTGTGGTTTCTCCGATAAATACCAGGCGAATGCCGGAGCAGTACCCTAACAAACGGTTCACGGATCACGCGCCCTCTTCCTTATTCTATAATCAGCCTTACGTACACACATTTACACTTACTTGCACAACACTAACACATAGAATGGGAGGCCGTTCGGGAGTTTAGAGCATGTCCCGTCTGGGGCAGTGCCCCTCTGGTGGGAGATACTTGATTGGGGCAAAGCTAGCCGGCGGTAAAAAGGCACCGGAACTCACCATCCAGCGGGGAAAGATCATCTCCATCTCACGAGACAAAACGTGCACTACGCTCACGGGACTAATGACCTTCGCCGTTGACGCGCCCCGAACCACTAATCAATCAAAATAATCACATTTCCCCATGCCCAACAAGCGAGTTGTCGCTAACCCCCCCTACTCCAGCCCCCGCCTCCTGGGACCCGAACCACTAATCAATCAAAATAATCACATTTCCCCATGCCCAACAAGCGAGTTGTCGCTAACCCCCCCTACTCCAGCCCCCGCCTCCTGGGACCCGAACCACTAATCAATCAAAATAATCACATTTTCCCATGCCCAACAAGTGAGTTCTCGCTCACCCCTCCTACTCCAGCCCCCGCCTCCTGGGACCCGAACCACTAATCAATCAAAATAATCACATTTTCCCATGCCCAACAAGTGAGTTCTCGCTCACCCCCCCTACTCCAGCCCCCGCCTCCTGGGACCCGAACCACTAATTAATCAAAATAATCACATTTTCCCATGCCCAACAAGTGAGGTTCTCGCTCACCCCTCCTACTCCAGCCCCCGCCTCCTGGGACCCGAACCACTAATCAATCAAAATAATCACATTTTCCCATGCCCAACAAGTGAGTTCTCGCTCACCCCTCCTACTCCAGCCCCCGCCTCCTGGGACCCGAACCACTAATCAATCAAAATAATCACATTTTCCCATGCCCAACAAGCGAGTTCTCGCTCACCCCACCTACTCCAGCCCCCGCCTCCTGGGACCCGAACCACTAATTAATCAAAATAATCACATTTTCCCATGCCCAACAAGTGAGTTCTCGCTCACCCCCCCTACACCAGCGCCCGCGCCCTGGGAGCCCCGCGGGGAAACATCACCGCCAGAGGAAAGATCACCGAGCTGGGTGCAGCGCGGGCGCGTCGCCGTCGTGAGGCAGCGGGCGGCGATTATGGAAAAGCGGCTCGCCCCCCAGTGATACCGCCCCGGAGGTGCCTCCGCGGGGGCGGCGCGGGGCAGGGCGAGGCGGCGGGTCGTGCTCCAAAGGTCGCCGGTCGGGCCTCCGCCGGGGTCGAAGATCGGCCGCGTCGAGTTCATCTCGATGAAAACGAGCGATTTCGGGCGCCATCTGCATCTCGTAGATGCCATCTTCGCCCGCTTCCGCCTTTGTTCGACTCGAAGAAACACAGCGATGGCACGAGGAGGGCGCTTTCGGGGCTTAATTGTTCTGGAAGAGCAGTAAACAGTGTTATTATGAGTAGTTATTGAAATAAGAGAGGAATATTGTACTTGAAAGGAAATGACCCTGCCGTCGACCCATTGAATCTTCGGAGAGAGAACAGATGTTGGGGCTGAACCGTTAGCTTTCAATAAATGCTAGAAATAAATTTTCCCCCACGACTTGCCGCAGATATTATCATGGGGTCTGTGGACTCGTGATAATTAGAAGTAAAGAGACGTCTTCCATTGTGGATTACAATTCTCTTTACATACCGAAACATTTATTCTGCGCTGACACTCGATTATTTCAGGAAGCGTTCCTGAGGAAACGTCTACATATTAAGTACGAACTTCAATGTGCTCACTTATTTTGAGCGAACGCTTATGAAATGTTTAAAATAAGCGGATAATTAATTATTCCCTTATTCATTACCGTCGACTATGAATTCCGCAGTAAGCTCGCTCATTTTCTGGACAAATCATCACAAAGGCGGTTTTCCATTGCCTTCCACTCCATGGATGATAGTAAAAAATCATTGAGGAGAAATGATACTATGTAAATGATTATGGGCGGTGTTATGGCCTAAACATGGTAGTAGGTGATTGTGTGGCAAATCATCTATATTTTTTATACATTTAATAGGTAATTATTATACATTTATGTATAATTGCAGTTCTTTTTAACTATGTGGCTGGGCTGAAGACTAAGCCATTAAGGCTTTAAGACTTAGGCATTAAGCTTGTAAGGCTAAGCCATTACAATACCTACATCCTACCGCATTCTAACCTATTAAATAAATCGATCATGCCACAATCACTAGGTGATAACACTCCGGACTTACTACTCCCGCAGAGTTTCATTCCCCGTTTGGTTGCTACTTCAATCCCCAGCGCAGGTTTATCCATATATTCAAATCGCTTAGAGATTTTTAAAGAAAGTTTGAAATTCCTTCTCAACCAAATTTCGTAATTTTGCTTTAAATGAAAAAGTTGTTGGTCCCATATGCGTTATCACTTGCTATTATTAACCAGTTTTAAATAATAAATGTACTTGGCCCACCAGCAGCGCCTTGGGGTTGTATACGCAATACATCATACGTAATCCGAAAAATTACATCAGAAACATGGATAATCAACTGGAAGTGTACAAATATGAACGATTTCGGATGCTCGTGAATCAAATGGGTCACACTTTGAACGGAAGATATTGAGTATGTGCACTCCGTGGCCATTCAACCATAAAACAGGCGATGCAAAGGACACGTTGCCAGATCATATTCCGATTTATATAATAAATGTAATTGTTCTACCAGGGCCTACCAGCAGTGCCACGGCCTCGCGGCCATGTGTTAAGGTGTATGTGTGGCACACACACACTTCCTTACGCCGTATTCTGTTCTACTCAACCTGAGAAGTGAGTTTTCTCATCGTCACACCGCATCATATACTGGGACATTGCAAGGAAAACGCACACTGTAATTCTATCCGACCGGAAAACGAACCCGGGGTCGCTGCATGGGAAGTGAGCAGGCTGACAAGTGAGGTATTCGCGAGGGTCTTTATAGTATACACACTAAATTTTAATAATATCTAAAAATTAATAGAATGAACTATTGTCTGCCGCCATTTGATCAATACATTTCCAAGACCAAGTTTAGTTCGAAAACTGATCAGCGAGTATATATAAACGCAATGTCAATTAATCTTCATATACAGGTGTTCTTTTACAAAAAGTATCCAGTGTTTAAGAGTATAATTATTTGCAATGCATTACGGTTTTGGAGCAAGTTGGACAACAGAATTTTCTACTAAAGTCCTCTGAACAGATTTTGGTGGAAAAAAATATTTCATTTTCAGAAACACGTTTAACTCCATTTTTACACTGAGTAGTGATTGTATTGTTCCAGAATTTGTAAACTTCCCTTACTTCATTTGTTTGAAGCACTGAGTGACATAAAACCATATCTTTGGGATTTTCGATTTTACTTATAGTGCTTATGTAGCACTTTTCTTTTGTAACATTAGTACTCTTGCTGTTTTGCGATGTAATCGTTCCGGTTCAGCTGGTTCTTATTAAAGCCCTACTCTGTCATACAAGAGGCATGATAAAAAATATGATGTAGCAAATAATCGATGTGGTTATTTTACGATCATTCTTTGAAGGCCAGAGTTCTGATAGCTTCAGACTGGAGTTTGATCGGACGTTCGTCCATTTCTCCAGCTCTTATTTGCACGTTTTATATTTACTCGTCATTAGGCGTCGTGCAAATATTACTTTCAGGTGAATATCTCCTTGATGGGTCTCCTAATCGTTCATATACCTTTTTATCTCACATAGCTTACCAACTGTTGAACGAAAAAAGTGCGATTATGCTGCTTATAATAAAGCCGAAACATTTATTGTAAATTTATATACTTTAATGTACAGTTGCTCTGTGAATGTTATATGTTAAGAGGGTCACACTCCCGGAATTTGAATAGGTCGGGGTTTAGACTAAAGCGAGATACTTCATTTCATAAGTTCAACTTTCAGCAATTGGCTTGTTTATTTTGTATTTTGGAGGTTAGGAAAGAATATTGACACTAAGAATGATTCTAATATTTTATATTGACCTTCTTCAATTTGTAGTGTACGTTAGCTAGCACTTCATAGTAAAATTAGTGTGGGAAAATTATTATATTATATATATTATTTTGATATTCTGCGATATCTTTCTATGAATTCCATGTTCAGTACTACTTCCTTAGTTTGTATGCTTTTTTGACATTTTATGCACGACAGTGGAATCAAATAATAGCAAAGTGCGATTCATTATAATATAACAGGGTTCGAAAACTGATTATCTATTTACAATTTGCAACAGGTAAACACAGGATCTTCCTTTCATACTTTTACCTCATACTCATACCTTTCATTCTCTCAAACTCTCCACCTTCATTATTGATCATGTACCTTATACATTTCCACTATCATTATCTCTCCCAAATCTCGAGAGGACATCTGGATTAAATTGACAGCACAATGACCTCTCATGAATATAAGTCATCTTTATAAAACTGATTTAGGAAATTGTGTGGGAATTTGACTCGTAAAATGGAGAGAAAATGAAATAAAAAATAGAATATATCAAGAAAAACAAATTCCATAAGTATCACAATTATTTATTATTTGATCATTGGTGACGCCAAACATCCTGAACATGCCGGCAAAAATTGGCAATATATTTTCTCGTCCAAAATGCAAATGTAGGTGCATATGACAAGCTAAACATGAGCAACCAGGATATTACAGAACAACTCTTATTATGACAATAGCTGAGATGCGTCCTAGATCATATCCTTGTTATCAGTTGCTCATTTATTTAACGTCAAAACATTTTAAAATGTGACATTGAGGAACAACACCCATATTTTGTTTTCAGAAACAAAGTAAGATACGATTTAAACATTTTCTCAAAGGATCAAGGAAAGCTGGAAGTAAAACTCAATCGAGATTAGATGATTGTATTCAGTTTGCACTAGACTGACTTCTGTTTACATTACGCTACAGTTTCGCTACTAACACCATATAACTTCATCACGCATGTCGGCATGTGCAACATTTCCTCCTACTACAGATATTCTTTACGCAAACGGAATATCTACAGCGCAAGTGGGGCCCTCTCTCAGAGATTCCCACGCTGCTACCAAGGCGCGCACGGGTCGGGATCTGCGACCAACTTGTAGTGTTCTCACGTTGTCCGTTTCCTTTCACACACTCGACCTGTGCCTCGCTTCTAAATCATTCATCGGAGGCCGTGATAGAAAGCCAAATGATCATTTCTCGCCGGCACCTTTTAAGAGTGAAAAGGAGAGAAACGCGGCGTGTCTACTAGAGTAAACTGCAAAGGCAGCGGCGGAAAGGCGGGGCGTTTGAGATGTGAGAATCCGTAGGAGAGATCTTCTGGAGCAGTACCTAAGTTTGAAAACACCGTGCGTAAAGAATGTTTATGTGTATTGCTTCACACTCCTGAGATTATGTGATGAGTCTATTGATTAGTGATGCCGGGCGCGTCAACTGCTCAGGTCATTAGTTCCGTAAGATTAGTGCGTGTGTTTTCCATGAGCGGGGGCGGTGATCTTCCCCCGCTGGATGGTGAGATTCGGCGTCGACCTACCGTCGGCTACCAGGGTGTTCCCCATGGAGATATCTCCCACCAGAGGGCAACCCCCTCCCCAGCCGGTGCATACTCTTAGCTGCCGACTGGTCTCCCGGCATGTGGATTAGTTCAGTGCATGTAAGTGTTTAAGGGATGAGGAAAAGACAAGTAAGAGGAAGTAAAGATCGCGCGCGGTCCGTGACTAGTTTGGTAGGGAATTGTTCCGGCATTCGCCTGGTGTTGATCGGAGGAACCACGGAAAACTAACGATCAGAGCAGCCGACCACTAGACGTCTCCACCAGAGAGTGAGTGAATTCGACCTAGCTCCATAAAAAGTGTCGAAAATCCTTCCCCCGTCGGACCCGAACCTAGAACTTCCCGGTCAGAGACGCTGAAGTGACATCAATTGTTACCTCAAGCCACCTCTTCTGGTATGATTAGTCAAATTGTGAGTGGGTAAATAGGTAATTATTGTTTCTGGCTAGTCTACTATTTATTATTCTCGTAAGTCATTAGTCCCATAAGTACATGTGCGTGTTGTATCCAGAAGGTGGTGATGTTTCTCCTCTTCCCCGCTGGAACGTGAGATGCTGCGCTTGCATAGGCGTACCTTACGTATTTTTCTTCTCCAACTCCTCCAACACTACCCGAGCCGGAACAAGCACTCGCTCTCGATTGTCCTCCCGACATGAATGATAATTAATGTAGTGCATGTAAGAGTAGATGCCACCTGTAAGAGGAGCTAAAGGGTCCAGTATGAAGAAAAAATATAGCATGTTGACCGTGGTTCGTTTGTTTGGCACTGTTTCTGAACATGCACGGGAAACTACCAATCAGAGTAGCCGGCCGCTAGAATTCTCTTCCAGGCAATGCTTGAATTTCCAGGATTGAGGCTAGAGTCTAAAATACGGGACACAATCGGGACTCGAAGTGAAGGAGATCCTAGTTGACGATGTTGCAGAGGCCATCGTGTTTATCGCGGAGCTATCGCTGTGGTCGTGATGGGTTGTCCCTTCAAGGAGACCTTCTTAGTACTTTGGTTCCCGCGAGGAGTCGCCATTAACATTCATGAATATCCTCTGAGTGAAACACTGAACTGGGTTTCTACTCAGATTTCTCCCTTAAGGCTTCCTCAGGGTCGGTCCCCTATATGCATTCTTAGAAGTAAATGTAAAGGTATGCTCTCCCCCAACTTTGTTGTAATCATCAAAATAAGGTACTATATTAAAACAATTTTTATAAGTCATCGAAGAAGAATAGATCGATTCTGCGCCTGTATGAGTTTTTTTGAAAGGAATTATACTTCGGTCTTCGCCCTATAAACCGTACGTTAATCGCATTCTTATCAAGAAAAGAGAACCGACCACATTATCCCACGATGCTATAGAGCGATTTTTATAAGAAAGGACCGTTTTGACAACTAGCACTGCCAACATAACTGAAGCTTCGTTTGGTCCTTGAGCCCATTAGACTCCCCTACCTCCATTGGTTCGTTTGCAGTTGGCTAACTTGTAAATGGTTTCGACGCTTCCTTTTGTGATGGCCTCGTCAGACGAAAATATAGTGCACCACGAGAAATAATTGAAATTGGTAGTGCACTGCCATGTGCTCTTCTGTAAAAATTATTTTTTCACATAAACATTACATTGAATTTACTTTTTATGTGACAAGTATTATGTTTATTTTAAAACCTAGTCTTGAATGTGAGATGCGTACTGGTGCACGTGTTTCCTGCTCCTGTGAGGTAAGGTGGGCGAGTTGTGATCGAGAGCATTCCGTACTTTGCGTTTATCAATTTATTTTTTATAATTATAATTACATGGTTGTGAACAATGAGAAGCCTTGATGTCTTAACGGAGCCATAAACACTTTACGAAGAGGCGTGGCTGAACAGCTGTCGCGGCGGAGGAATACTTCTCTGAATGAGATGTGATGTTCACTTGGTTAGCGAACTGTCATTTTGGCTCATTCTTAGACGGATTCTTCTATACAAGTCTCCAGAAGAAGTATCGAAAACCGGTCGAGACGGGCAGTGGCAGAATTTTTGAATCCAATTAAATAGGTGCTTGGAAGCCGCCCTCTGCCTGGAACTGTGCTGAGATAGGTCGTTTAAGTGATTTTCTCTATCAATTCCTGTGACACTCTGTTCTTGCCTATTCGTACGCGTATTCTTTTGGTGAAGAAATATGACGCGCGCCATAGTGTCACAACTTTCTCTACACACTGTCAAAAGGCCATCATATCGGTGCCGCGAAGAAAAAGGCTCGTCATATTTTTTCTTTGTGTAATTTCCATGGAAAATTTAAGTCATGCATGATTTTATTTACAATGATTAAAATTGTGGAATTTTCACCAGTCATACGCAGTATTATTTCGGCTGTATTAAATCCTTTTCTCAGTTTTCCGTTAATTTTCATATTATGTTTTTTTTCAATGAATTTTCGTATTTTTGTCATATTTTTATCTTTTTGATTCCATTTTCGCATATTTGTTTTCAGTCGTTTCAAAAGGATTTTTCAATCTCCAAATAGCTATCTAATTTCTTACAGTTGTATCTCGTTGTTGTCTGCCATTCCTATAAAAATGTATGTATGTGATTTAGGACAGTAGCTAGGAGCAAACGAAAACGTAGAAAGTACCAGACGCGAAGGAAGAGATGGTTTAGTTTAGTTAGGTTTTGTGCAAAAGTCAACTGCTTTGCCCCCGATCGCGAGTCCGAAAGTAATTTTGAATCAGTCTGTAATGTAAGAGAGAATTAGCCTTCCGGAGAGAAAAAAAACTGTTTCTTGAGTTGGTAAATAATGGATGTGACCCTGTTACCTAGTGGAGCTATAGAGAATTTCTATCGCAATTTGAACATTAAACGAACAATTATTGAGATAATAATTTATTTAATTAATTTAATGTACCCACTAAAGATTCACATTATAGACAGGCTTGGTAAGGAGAATCCAAACAATGGCTGTAAAACACATCAACCAGTTCTCAGAAAGCAAGAGGATCTAACATAACATACAACACGACACAGAAACCAACCTCTTTCGTGAACAATCTAACAGTTTACCAGAAAATATTTTTCGAATAGTGCATGTATCTAACCGGTGAGGCTGACAAATGTACTTCAATATACGACTCACATTATCTGGAGATAATCGTGAATTTCTGTCTATTATTTTTACATTAATAATTGTCCACAAGTCCAGGCGTACCAGTCCAAAAGTACCAGTCGTTTGAAACTTGAGGTCCTACATGAACTCACAATGAAACGGCACTACCATAGGAAGACAAATAAACTGCGCAGATTATTTAATAGACTCAACCTAACCGAACTATTTATTCTTCGTCCCTGCAACAGGTTATTAATTCATAATTTCCCGGAAAAGTAGAAAACAGATGTCTGAATGTTGTCCTCCAACGTTTTAGCCGGGAAATGGCACTATCAAAAGAATTCGAATAGATTGCTTACGTACATTCTTTAAGAAATCCAATCCTCTTATATTAAGACCATCAGTTCGAAAATGAATTCAATCCATCATAAAATTAATGTCAATACATCAAAATAATAATCGTAAGATTCCCTATTGTTTATTCTTGGTCGTTCTGCGTTGCAGAGTCTGGCCATCCATTAGTGTCTGTGGCGGAGGTGGAGAGTATCCCGCCGCGGCCTCACAGGTCAAGCGCGCGTTGTTCGCCGCTGCAACGACATGGAATGCCAGCGGCGAAAATACAAGGGCACGCCGATGCACTTGCAGGTGAGCAGTGGTCGAGATCGCCAATGATTGTGAACAAAATATTCATGAACGTAAATATTTTATCAAAATATCTTACACTGTAAAAATGCAAACGTAATTTCTTTTTGGGAAAGAGAATTGTAAATAAGATATTGTGTATCTTATATTCAATATAAGTAGTAGATAGTATATTTTGAAGGTCAAGAAAAAACATTACTCGTTTCAAGGTATTCGTTATTTGCCGCGAAGAAGAGACGGCATGTGAATTTTCCTCACAAATTCTTGATGATGAATGATGAACTCTGTGTGATTTTACCCTGATCTCAGCTATAAGAGCAGAGAGTCCGCACCCCGTCGAGGCCTAGCACGCTGTAATTAAGTGTGAAACACTCCTCCATATACGATATTTTTTGGTTTCGTGGTTTTGGTTTCGGTACAACGTAAAGATGATAACGTACACTGTCTTGGAAGAAGAAAGTGATTTCTGCATAATGATAAAACTTTTGCACGAACATTTTAAATATTCTTGTTAATCATTAGAAGGTTTACACGGTGCTGTCTTTTGATGCGTGTCAGTCTGGGCAAGATGTACAATGCAATTGGAAATTTTGTAACTTAATTGGACATTTGTGTCTAATAAAATACAAAACACATTTTATTTTTATTTGTCTCTTAGTCAAGTTCCGAATTTCTTCAAAATGTTGCATTTGAGGAGGGATGATGACCTTTATTTAGTTTCTAAAGGTAAAGGATCTTCGAAAATTTGCTCAACGAATTATGGGAAACTAAACGATAAACCCCATCGATTGACATTGTACCAAGGCTATATTTTTGTTACAAACAGTAAGGAGTCGTTCAACAAGTACATTTTAAAATCATTCGATACCTGCTGTAAAATTTCGTTAAAAAAATATACAATCCCGTCGGCGCCTCAAAAACATATATGGAATGATGACAGCATGCTAGAGACACATTAAGTGATAACATTCTATTACTAATTCATTACAAAATGTTACTCTTCTGAAACAAATTCTGCTTTGGTTTTGATTGTCTTTGTAGAAGACCCTCAACGTAAAAAACAGTAAAGTAAACCAATAGTGTTAAGGTTTATTGCATGAGTACATGCTGTGAAAACGAGCGACGTTAGTAGCGAGTTTTCAAATTTGTACGAATGCAATAAAATAACATTATAAACGAGTTGCATACGCTACTTTTTTGTACAACAGCATATAAATGTATAAGAGAATCAAACTTAATTTTGCGAAACCACATTCTTGGGAAATCTGCGGTATTTAACATCCAACGCCCTCTGGAAAGCAAATTCAAGATGACATTGTTGACAACTAGGCGAGAAAATTGTGGTCGACCAATCTGTTTACTTATACCTCCTCACGATTCTCTCGCTCCGATTGGCTGAAACTGTGATGACGCAATCATTCGTGCCGTAAATGCTGATACGTCATAATTTGTGCTCGGTTGTGAACGGTTTCTTGTAACAGAAATATCGTTTATAATGCTGGTACATAAAAAAAAGGTTTTCCTCAATTTATCGCAAATTTACGCTCTGTCAATTTCGTAGGAGTTCATTAGTTTTCGACCACTGTGGTTCGGAGGAGGCGGATCTGCTGGAGGTGCGATTGCATCTGCGCGCCAGCGCTCAAAGAGATGTAGACTGGCGCTCCGCCCCCTGATAGCGAAATATGATCTCCCGCTCCACTCCGCTTCGCGCCGCGCCAGACAGTGGTCCATAGTGCGATTTTTCTAACTCTGCCCCTCAAGTCCCTATGGCCACGATGGAATATCACACGGCATTTCGCGACTTTCTTCGTCATGTCGCTAGAAGTCGCATGATTGCAAGCTCTGCTTGATACGGTCGCAATCATGCGATACCTGGCGACATGTCTGAAAACGTCGCGAAATATCGTGACATATTCCATCGTGAAGACGGGCCTCGCGGTGCAAAGTTAAAAAACCGCAGTACAGAGCGGATCCACGCTCGAGCTTAAAATGATTATAAAGCGGGCCATAAGGATTCATTTCAGCTGGCTCCAGTGCGGTGCAGCCAGGAGGGGGGGAATTTCTACTGTAGGACAGCGGGTTTAAAATTCCGGTCGATCCATGTTGAATTTGTGGAGGACAAAGAGGGGTTGTAGATTTTGTCGGGGTCCTCCTGTTTTTCCTGCTGCTTATTCCACCATTGCTCCATTTTCCATCTTGCATATGATAACTTCTTAATCGCTAATTCATCTTCCCCTCCAGAATGGCTGTAAGGTTAGCATCATAAGATATTTATTTTCTACCTCAGAGTGCGAGTACCTGGATGCAAAGTGGAATCTGGGGTGCGCAAATAGGGTTTCCAGCAGTCGTGATTTTCTCGAGTTCCTCCATCTTTCATTCCCCCGTTGCTCCAACAATCATATTGCAATTTTCTATCAATCAATTCAGGCATCCCAATGAGGCATTTGAACTGAAATCATACTAAAAGAATAGTCTCTTCAGTTACTAGTCCATTGGCGAAGTCAAATTGGAGCCTGCAATATTATAGTCTTTAGAAAATTCAGAATACACAAAAATCTGTTTTTGGAAAGAAGGTAAATTTCAGCTGTCGTGACTACAATCAAAGATTAAATTGGATTTTTTTATTATTTTTCAAGGAATTTTGTTCCACTTAGATGTGTTATGTTTTTCTAAGATGATTACATTAATAAAATTATGGATTTTTATAACACATTCCAGTTATGGAAACATTATTGTATTTTCATTCAGAGTTGACAGCATGGTAATATTATTTTGCATTAAATAAAACACTCAAATACTACATAAGGAGCAACGTCGCAATGTGTATGTTAATTTCAAGGGAAATCCTAATAAGACTTCAAGCGATTGTGCCACTGAAATTTACATTTTCCTTTTATTATTTTCATTTTTGAATTTAATGTAATATTATTTGATAGGCATATCTTTGGCGTACTTTCAGAAAGTTTAAATACGAATATTTTACTTCAAACTAAATGTAAATGAATGTTGGAGTAAATACATTTCAATCCGGCGCACCACAAATAAACGCTTTCGTTGAAAATGAAATTTTGAAGAGTGATTAGACACAAAAAGGCAAAGGAAGACATCCTTAAGGTGCCTCCCAAGCT
Source organism: Acheta domesticus (assembly GCA_031308135.1). Taxonomy (NCBI): domain Eukaryota; kingdom Metazoa; phylum Arthropoda; class Insecta; order Orthoptera; family Gryllidae; genus Acheta; species Acheta domesticus. Next base: position 174,403,171 of record JAHLJT010004567.1, read on the forward strand.
TTGATACAAAGTTTTTCATGAAACGTTCCCACCTCAGTTCAATAGGATCAAGAACTCGATGAAACCTTGAGTTTCCTCAGCTCCTAATACTAGGCGCAAGGAAGTCCAATTTTTGCATTCGTTTGGAAACAGACTCTGCAACTTCTTGCATGGAATTCTCCTCAGTTACGAACCCCCGGCTGGTCTGCGTTTGTAAATGCAGAACAGATCTTCCTGTAAAGCATTACTGCGGTAAGGTAAGAGACAGCTGGCAAAGGCATCACCTTGCCCTCTCTTTAGATATTCTTGGTAATAACGAATTCTCTCTGCGAGCTTTTTAGCTCGATCGGGGAAATGGAATACATATCCTGAGAGAGGAGGGTTATGGCAACTATTGATATTAAAATTTTTATTGAGCAAGTTTCAATGTGTTAACGTGACACTATTTTAGTCAGACCTTTCATTTTTCGACTACTTAAGCGTGATTGAACCTCGTTGTTTTTCCTAGATTTTTATTTTAAAAACTGATTTCAGCTGACCATTGCCACAGTAAATGTGTGTTCAAAAGATAGTTTGACTCGCACACCTATGTTGAAGTGGTATCAATACATCATATTCGCATTGAAGAGAGGTTGCCAGATCTCCTTGTTTGTTTTCCTTTCTTGCATATACGCGTGTTTCAGCCCGGTTGGACAAGTGTGCGCCGCAGGCCGCAGTTCGAGCCGAGACCCGCGCTCGAGCCCCGGCGGCGGCAGTGGAGTGAGTCATAGAGCAAGCTGTGCGCCCGGACAGGCGGTATTTACAGCGCCAGATAATCGTCTTGCTCTTGGCGCGATCCAAGGACTCGCGGGCTTCGCGCCGTGCCGCAGTTCGCCGCATCGCGCCGCGCCGCGCTGGGGTGCGCGCGGTGATTGGTGGGAGGGTTGGTGCGCGGCAACGTGGGAGTATTAGCGTGTTGGGTGAAGTATGGGGTGGTTCTTAGGACGTCTCTTCTTTACCTCTGGGTGAAGAGTTCGAATGCTGTATCGTAACTTGGTTTTAAACCCGTCTTTGGAATGTGAATTCGTGAGTTGCAAACTTCGTCGTCATGTTTGACAAAAGGTCATGTTAGTTGGTGTGGCTAGTACGTCGATTTCTCACATTGGGTGAGGCTGCGTCGTGTTGCATCGTGTTGGAATGAAGGTGATTGGTGGGAGTGCATGAGTGGAAAAGAGGGTATATTATCGTATTGGGTGCTGGATGGTGTATTTCTTAGGACATCGTCTTCATCTCTGAGTGAGAAGGTAGAACGTTGAATCATAACTTGCTCTCAATGCATCTTTGGGTTGTATAAATTTGTGAGTTTCAAACTGCGGATTCAAGTTTCAAACGATCGTGTTGGTTAATGTGGCTGGAATGTCTATTTTTGTCATATGGGTGAAGACATACCATGTTCCATCGTCTTGGGAAGAGCAATTGCTGCAAAGATAAGACGGTAACGTGGGAGTACTGTCGTATTGAGTAAAGGATGTGGTGGTACTTAGAACAATCACCCTTTCCCTCTGGTTATGAGTTCAAACGTTGTACCATAACTTGGTTTCAACACGTCTTTGGAATGTGAATTCATAAGTTTCAAACTTCGCCTTCATGTTTGACAAATAATCGTATTAGTTAGCGACTTGAATGTCGATTTCTCACGTATATTGATTTCTCGCCTGATGCGCGGTGTTGCATTAGAGCGTAATAAGCAATGTGACTCCTTACTTTGGATTCACTGCGCCAGCGTTGAAGATCATGTTCATTGAGAATGGATTGGTGGGTAGAAAGCCCTCTCGTGGATGAGAAGTTCGAATAGCATCCTATTACTTGGCAGTAACGTTTCTTTTAATATGAAGATGTTGCATTCACTTCCAAAATCTCAAATAATTAGTTTTAAAATTTTTAAAATTATTTATTTATTTATTTGGTCAAAAAAACTGTATATGACGTGTGGGGAAAGAGATTTTCTGCGCACATTTTCTTGAGGCCGAGAATAAAAAAAGAATTGAAAAACTAGAAACAAGAATTTAGAAAATAATTATTATTTTAGAAAAATAACGATTTGAAAAATGCTTGTTCCCGAGTTATAGAAAATCAATTTCAACTGTAAATGAACCGCTGATTTGATTTTTTTGCGTTGCTAACAAAATAGTAATGAACATCAGTTCTACTTCTACCATTACAAGCAAAAGGAGAGATCAACAAAACGTGCACACAGTGAAACTACATTTTCGTTATGTTCGTTAAAGAATGAAGTGGTGGGTAGATCGTAGTCACCTCATTTAAGGGAGAGACTGTTGATGTGTAAATAATGATTACTTACGTAGTAAAGAGAAAGTATTTGTAATGCTGCAGCAGAAAGTGACGACTTTTCATGAGGAAAAACTCCTGATACCCCCTAATATGGAAAAATGTGGATAAATCGTGTTCCTATGTAATAAATTACTTCATCTAGAGTCCACATTTTGTGGAATCTGATTCCGAAAAATTGTTTTACGATAAACGTCTGTACGTTTATGGTTAAAATTAGCGCAGAAACCTTTCAGGCGATTTCTCCGAACTTGGTAGTACATGAACTTATCGACATGGTTGAACTCAAGACCCTGCAAATTTAAAACCCTTTCATTGGATGAGGTGCTTTACAAGAAACCTTTACAGCATTTTCAAAATTTTCTCAAAAATGGCTCCAAATGTTTTGATTACATTTTTTCACATAGACGGAGAACAATTGACAAACTGGCACAGAACTAATTTTCGTTTAAGTCTCTGAAGTTTCCAAAATTGCAAACAAATGTCGGTCTCTTTGTACAATTACAATATTGAAGATAGAAATTATTTACGTTTTTTTAGTAATATTCATTGTGTTTTAACTCTTATACTTCCTTAATTTTTTGCTTCGCGTCTGGATCATTGTGTTTCCACATCATTTCCGTGTTTTCTTATTAACACTTTTACTTCTAATCAATGAACATGATTCACACTTACGTTATTAATTAAGTTATTTATAAATGCATATAAATATCTGTTATGCAGCTCTGGACAGGAGAGAAAAGGCAATAGACGTATGAACGTCTCAAAATATCTAAACTGACCACGCAGGATAACAAAAAGCTACAAAATAAATATCTGAAAAATTTCAAAATATATTTCGACAGAATACTTTATATTATGTCGTCGCCGAGTTTTGAAAGTTTTACAATACTCGTTAAAATCATGTGCATAATGCAAATGATACTTATTAAGTCATGCATTATATTTTGTTGATGACATTGAATACTTTGTAGATTATAATATTATAAAAACATGTTATCTGCTGCACATCTAAACCATGTTTATAGTCTGGTGTATCTAAACGAACCCAGTCGTTAAAGGGATTGGAAAATTGAATGCAGTTGTTACTTCAAACCCTTTTTTACTATATTTTGTATAATTTTCCTATATAAAGCATTCGCGAATTATTTACTACATTTACCATGTTTGTTATAAACTAGAATTCATAAAATTCTGAATATATACTAAAACTACACATTTTCAAAGACACAAACTGGCAAGCCTAATCAATTTTCGTAAATTGTGATCAGAAAAGATCTTTCGTAATAAGATTGTTTTCATCGAGTATACGAGGCCTGTCTAAAAAGTATCCGACTTTGGCCAGAAAAAATATTTCGAATACTTGACAGATTTGGGACCCTAATCCCCTTCAAAGTAGGCCCCTTGTGCTTCCACACACTTAGCCCACCGATCCACTGCTGAAAACACCTCTGGAAGTCTTCTTTTGGAATGGTGTTCAGCTCCGTCGTCGCGTTCCGCATTATTTCTTCTCTACTCTCAAAACGGGATCCTTTCAGTGACATCTTCAATTTTGGAAACAACCAGAGAAGCTAAGAAAGTGTGGATCAATTGGGATGAATGTGCAGGGGCGTTGTCATGATGCAAATGCCAGTTTTTCGCCGTCCACATGTCTGGTCTTTTGCGCCGAATTGCGTCACGGAGTCGCCGGAGAACATCTCCCGCACTGTCAATCGGCGATCTGCCATCACCAAATTTCGCACCCTTTCAACAACAGCTGCATTGCGAGCAGTTTGAGACCTGGCGCCACTCTGCTCACTCTCGGCTGATGTGCGGCCATCTTTGAATCGGTTGAACCACTGCTTAATTTGTGTGACACCCAATGCATCTTCTCCAAACACCTGCTGAATCTTACGAATTGTTTGGCTTTGAGAATCACCTAGCTTTGACAGAATTTGATGCAGTATCTTTGCTCAGTTCGTTCAGTCATCTTGCGAGAAAACTAAATCCGACGAACACTACGAACAGCACCTTACTTTGCGACCACCAGCCAGCGACTGGCACAAGCAAACGCGGTGAAAAAATTCAAGCATGCGCATTAAGGATCCTCCTTCCACCGTGCACAGTGGCGCCGCCTTAGAATCACTACTTTGCGCGGAAAAAATTACGGTCGGATACTTTTTAGACAGGCCTCGTACACTCGCTTTAGCGATTGCACGCGCGATTTCTGGGATGAAACCTGAACGTCGTGGGTTAGTTTATCTTGCTTTAATAGTATTGGCTAAATACGGCGAAGAATCTAAATGAAGGGATAAAACACAATATTATTAGTTCTTCTGGATCTGCACATTTGATTTTCATATCTCGCACTCTTAAGTTATTTTGCTTGATACATACGCAACATTAAAACACATGTATGTTTCAATATGCTGTATTGTAACAAATCAATCGAATAGTCTGGGGAACCGGTTTGTAAAGAAAAAACTGTACTTTGCCGCTCCTAACTAGTTCTAAAGATTGGATGTGATTGTTACGCAGGTGAGATAAAAGACAATTTAAAGTTGGCGATAATTTTACAAGATAAAAACAAATATTTTCTGATGTGAATATATATATACTTCGTAAGTGTTAATGCAAATTCATGTTCTAGTTGTGAACGTGATTAATCCCTTACGTTAGAGGGCTGTCTGTTGATACATGGAAGATAAAACATTTTTATTATATTATTTTGATACGGGAAATCACATCCAAATTTATGAAAGATATTATCTGACGCAAAAAATGTTATACGTCCCTAAAATTTCTACCAGCTTTGGGTAATTTCATGTGAGTGGTTATTCCACAAATTACATGCCGGGAATTAAAGATTCAAAGGTATTCGTGGAAGATCTTAGGAATCAAGAGTCAGTTACATCTTTTCATAACATAGAAATATTTCCCCCTTTCGCTGTCTCCCTTAACGGTGCACCGCCCGAGGCTGGACAAACTCTTGAGATTCTGCATAATCTCCGACATGTGTGTTAGTGTAGTGTTTGTCAGTGGATGTATGTGGGACAGAGATAACGAAGGAGAGATCGCGAGCAGTCCGTGGCCGTTTTTTAGGTACTGTCACAGCATTCACTGATATTGATCAGAAGAACCACAAAAAACTTCCGATCAGAAAAGCCGCCCGGTATTAAACTCCCACACACAGTGATTAAAATCTACCCAGTATCGAAAAGCGGCAACCGTCAGGACTCGAACTCTAGAAACTTCCGGGCAGCATCCCTGCAGATGAAGCAGCAATGAGGCATCTGAGCTATTGCAGCGTATTTACCTTTACGTACGTAGAATGCATTTATAAAAGTGTTAGAGAATCCGAGTAGTATTCGTTTGGGAATTGGTATACCTGTTCAAACAATCTTCAGTCCACATAAATATGACGTTCTTGCTTGTACCGTTTTTACTTTCCCGTATACGTACGTATACACGGAGTGATATACGTAGTATAGGGAAAGTTATGTAATGCTGCGCGAAAAAATGGCCAATTTTCGGCGGAAAAAAATTAATTGCCGGGCCGTGAAAACGAATAAGTGGATAAAACCAGTTGCTAAATTAAGAAAAAAAAATCCTCTATCTCGTGGTGTGGTCAAAATCCATGATTTGTTGCTTCTTTATACTTAAAAATAGATTGACGGCATTCCGTCCGTCTGTCCATCTGTCCGTCTGTGGTCAAGGCTAGCGCCTAAACCGTTCGGTCGATTTTCTTCAAAATTGATATTCCCCAGTCGATGTGATTCTAGTCGAAGCTTTGTGATTTTGAAAAAGATTCTTTAAAATTTGGGGGTACTTTATATGAAGCCCCCCGGGGATTTTCAACATTTTCTCAAAAACGGCTCCAAATTTTTTCTTTAAATTTCTTGTATGAATAGAATAAAATACAACTTTTTAACATGGCAAGGGTCCGATTTTCACGTACAGCTCTGAATTTTCGAAAATTGTGAAAGTTTGAATTTTTTCGGCGTCTTTCTCCAACTACAAAATTGAAGATAGATTTTTTTTCTTCAAATAAAATTTGTTCTGCATATTGAGTTCTTTAATAAAGGTCATGTAAATGTTTTTCACAATTTTGGTCGTTTTCGTGCAATATTGCGTGCAATATGTGCAATTTTAAAAAATTACAAAAACAAAATTTTCTCAAAAACGGCTCCAAATTTTTTCTTTAAACTTTTGGTAGGGATAGTGGTAAATGTACTCTATCAATGACATAAAAGCCATTTTGGTCTATCGGTTGGTTTTTCAAAAATTACCAAAATGTAAATTTTTTTTACTTGTCTCTCACGTCGTTAATATTTACATTATCGGCGATTTTTTTACATTATTATATTTACGAGTATATATGCTTTAAATAATGTCAAGTAAAGTTTCTCGGAAACACTACCGTTTTCTGTGAAAAGTAGCTCAAATTTCGGCATTTTCAGAAATGCTCAAACATCATTTTCTCGTATATGGCTACAATTTTTTTCTTGAAACTTTTGTAACGGATAGTGCTAATTACACTCATTAGTATAGCGTGAAGTTTATTTTGAGTTTTTTTTTTTTTTTCAAAAATTATATAAATGTAAATTTTTTGACAGATCTCTCACATCTTTAATATGCACATTATCCGCAATTTGTAAAGATGATTATATTTGTGAGTGTAAGTGCTTCAAATAACTTCAAATAAAGTATTTTGAAAACTCAAAATTTTCTGTGAAAATGAGCTTCAAATTTCGCATTTTTAGTAGTGCTAAAACGCCATTTTCTCTTAAACGGCACATAATTTTTAAAAGAAAATTGCCATTTACGGCTAGGTTTTTGTGTTCTTTAATATTCTAAAATTAATGTTTCTGTTCTACCAATAGGAAACCGAAAAATTAAGAAAATGACAAAAAATGTACTTTTGGCGATGATAGATGGTAGCTGGCAAGAAAGAGTATGTGGCAATTCCGAATAGCTAGCGAAGACCCAGGAAAATAGAAAACTAATACGGGAAAGTCTGTGCCATTCTGTTTCTGTTTTTTGACAAATAAATAAATAAAATAAATACGGTCATGCTTAATTTTTTCAAAATACGAGTAGTTTTTCTTTAATTTTGTGACAAACGTAATAGGCCGCTGTAAATTTACTGCGCTTCGGACAGCTGGATGCGTCGTAAATTAGAATGTGCAATTTTGTATATTATTTCTTTCTTCGTTTCTTACATTCGAACTTTGTTATAGACTTACACATTAATATTTTAGAAATTGTTTATTTTGAAATATTTGAAAATAGTAAAAAGAATTAATAGCTCTCAGAATAGCGACAATGCAGGGTCTGTAACATGGAATTCACTTTGCGCTCGCGAATATCTGTGAATTAGTGTCATTGTTGTGACCTAATGGAGCTGTATGAAAAGGAGTTATAATTGTCTAATTTATGTTGATATTTGCAGGCTAATATTTAGTTTTGCACCAAATGCTGTACCATTTGTAGTGAGTAGAGAATTTGTTGCATGGTTTTAAAAAACTCTTCCCTAATCATGGCCCAATGGAAGGCATTTCTATATTTCCAGGGTATCAGGCTTCTTTTTCCAATACAGGCTTACAAAACTTTTGCATTCTATTTTTGTGAAGTTGTAGAATTCACATAGTTCTGACAACACTGCAATGGAAATAGTGAGTTCCAAGCGAAGATGTTAGTAGCGCATAAAGTGCAATATTACAGTACTACTTAGCTGTTTCCTCTAATACGGGAAAGTATGTGCTGTTGTAGCACCACTAGTTTTAATGTCAATGTACGCAGAAAAATTGCGTACATTGACATTAAAAAATGCAAAACAAAAGAAGTCTGAAAAGCGTTCTCGTAGTCTGTTATAACACATTAAGGCGGTTCTTTTGTTCACAGCCAATTACTTCTCTCAAGAACTGAATGCTTTAAATATGCTATTCGAAATGTGTTACATGATATTTTCTTCATAGTATGTTTCTAAGTTACTAGGCGACTAGAACGTTCGTTATGCGGTAAGTTGAGTCTTCTCATTGACATATTTAGTGACGCTATTAACAATCAGTATCATTTATACTGGTCTTCATTTGCATACTCGATCAGCAAGGTTCCCTGGCAACAGCAGACCTAAGTGTTGTTTAAAATGGAAAAATTGGCCGAAAAAACGGGAACACGATAAAATATCATATTGGTCCACTTATAAATCTAAACAGAACTTGCTCCAGTTTCGAATTTTCCCTCGACTCTTTGGAATTTTGCCAGAATCGTTCTACTCCCGAATAATCCAGAAAAAGGCAACCGTGGGAACAAATTTGGTGGACAACCTGTTCTTAAATTATGCTGAATAGTGCTTACAAACATTTTGCACATCTAAATCAGAAATGTACATAAATCGCTTTGAAATATTGACAACTGTTGGAAATATTGAATTATTTTTAATTGTTACCCTCTTACTAACGACCAAACTGTGCTCTTTGTGGCATTACTATCACTTACGTAAATCTACAATTAACCGTAATAAAATGAGAAACTTGACAAAACTGACAAAATCATGAAAAATATCATTGAATAAAAATAACAATCCCCGACAATGATGTAAATGTCATGGAGGGCGTGAGGGGGCTTAATTATTTGGCGACCATGAACGGCTGCTCCGAAAGTCCAAATCACTTGCTCAACGTGAGGAGAACATAACTCAGGTCTACTCGCTTGGCTACTCGCTAGGAGTGAGAGGGGGTTACACAGGAACGTTACAACCTAACCCTAAAATCGAGAAAGGTCTTACACAGGGATGCAGTTATTGAATGAAAAGAATTGTCTTAACATATTAACAAAAGAATAATTTATTGACTCATTAATTAAACCAGAAGGTCCAAACATTAAATCAAACTACTTGTAAAATGATCTGATAAATCAGATTAAACTTAACTTGGATTAAAAGTTTCAATTGAAAGTTGAAATGTTAAAATGAACCACTTGCATAATGATCTGACAATTCAGATCAAGCTCAACTTGAATTACATTACAATGACAGAAGAAAAATGAACAAACGATGAATTTCAATTTTCCATAAGGTTTATCAACCGAAAAATACTTTAGGCAGTTCTCATACGGCTGCACCTACACCTCGTCCATACCAGAGTGATGTAGGCCATGGCGGAGATTTCCACGCAAGCTGTAGCCGTCTGTGCTGCTCAGAAGCCGGAGCGTCCTGCTCCCGGTAGGGCTGGTGGCGTACAGAGAGCGAGCCTAGCTCGCACGACCCTTTTCTTAGCGTCCAAGGATCAGGAGAGGGGATGGCGCCGGCGTGGCGCGTTCCGGCGGATGTTTGTGTGCCTACCCGAGATTACTCTCGGGCTCTCAAGAAATTGCCTTATATGGTGATGTTTTCCCTACGTCCGGCCCAGTTCTTTGTTCTGAGGCGGGTGACGCAATGGTCGGCTGACTGTGACCACCAATGACAAATCTGAGGGATCGAGGGATCGGTCACTTCGTGACATTACCCCCCGGCAAAAGTTGCCTGGTCCCACAGGCAATCCTGTGAACCATCATGGACGACTAAGGCGAATTGTAAATAAATCCAAATTGTTCTGTGTAGGAGCAAAAATGCGAATATGTAAAATTGTAAGGGCATGGCTAGTAACACAAAGTCCAATGCCGAATCGTGTTAGAAGGTCGGAGAACATCCGATGCAAGTGAAGCAAACAAATTGAAAATTAACAATTAAACAAGTATAGTGCGTGTACAATAAAAATGTAAACATGTTAAATTGCGAAAAAAATCGAATTATAGTAAAATGAACAACTTAAAAGTTGGAAATGAGTCAATGCAGTAAAAATTAAAATTTTCAATACAATGAGTCAATAACCAAAAGTGAAGTGTACATAAGTAAAAAATTAAATGAAAACGAAATACAAAAACGCAAACTAAAAATGGGTCGAATGGGGAGGGAGGGTACAAATATCAATACCAGGGAAATGCACTCAAAAATTGGGATATGGTGACTGCCGCTGGTCCTGAGCATAAGCGCTCACATATCAATTTAAAAGGGGCACAAATACAAAGTCATACATAAACTAAAGATTCAGAAAATGTAAATATTTACGCTGACGCGCGAGTGCAGGTTGGGTTGTCTTTGGGAATAGACACAAACACAATAATAAAATGTAGCATGTTTATCTGCAACAGATTAAACATAAATTAAACACAAGTAAATGTGCAGGGAAGGGGAAGCAATTGCGTTTCTGTGGGAGTATCAGACACGAACCAAGGTGACCAGCACAGGTGAGCATAATGGGTGCTGCGATACATGGCACATAGGTAATGGAAACAACAAAAACAAAATACAATGAAGCACATAATTAGTATTTGGACTTAAGTACAGCTGTTATACTATAAAAACAAACAAAAGAACTCTTGAAATAAAACGTGTTATGTAAAAACAAAATGTAAGTATAATATGTTGAAGCAGAACACAGTAACCGCTATCCCGTAAACGGAATTCATTATCCGATATTAATACTACAAAAGCTGCAAAAGTGCAGGATATGTCGCAACGCGACTGAACATTGAAACGCGGGAAAAACCCAATAAATCCTACGGTTCTGCTCGTAGGTGGGTGGATACATAATCCATGAATGTAGAGTGTGTCATAAGACAGCAAGGAAGGGCGTCTTAGAGGACACGGAAAGTTATCCCATATTTTTTCCGTGAAAGTGTATCTCGAACACTAACAGAGGGATTTTCCAAGGATGCCCAATTTATCCTGGTTTGGAGCACTGCATCAATTTGGTTTTCCACTCCACGAATCAAAAAGGTATCGAGTAGCACAAAACCGCAATACCCGCCGAACCGCAATAATAAAAAGTTACACGAAGCTCACGGGGCGCGAGGCGTGTCCGAAAGTGGGATAACAAAGTGATTATAAATGCGTATAAAGGATGTGAGGAAACCACACAGGAAAAGTCGAGGGTTAACAAAAATGTACAAAGGTGAATTGATAAAAAAAAGCGTATAATCCCCAAATAACAATATAAAGCGATAAAATCTTAAATTCTTCGTAATGGCTCGTACATATGATCGCTAGGACGAAGTGCGGACATAGGCATATAATCATTATTCGTATTAGGAATTTGACGAGGGACGTTTCGAGGCGGTCGAGGCAAAGTAGGGATGGGTGGTGGTGGACCCTGGGGTGGGGGAGGTGAACAAGGAGGATTTGGTGATGACACCAATGGCCGCGATGAGCCTTCATTTGAGGGTATCAAATAGGTGCGTTGGGCAGTTAGTTGGGCGGATAAGGGTGGTCTAGGAGGCACGAGATGATCGTAGACGAGAAAGGTTATAAAATAAATGAGAGGTAGATGAACCAAAATGGTAACATACGAGAGAAGTATAATGATCCATAAAGGAATAGTGTTTGAGGGGTGAGAGTCTTCATACGTCCAAGTGATGTCTAACTGCGAGGCAGAGTGTGCGAAAACAGGGTATTGATTTGATAAATAGGGCGGCAGGACTAGATGATCATAAGATGTCCATGCTGCTGGAAATTCATTAATTATAGATGGTGCAATCTTCAACGAAGTACAAGGCAACCGTGTTGATAACAAGGTAACGTTCGCCGAAGAAACTTGACAATCGCATCCAGCTGTAACTCGTAAAGTGCCCAGAAAAACTTGAGGTTCAATGTGCAAGTTGTAAGTAGGACAGGATATTGTTAATCCTTGGGAAACATGAGTAATAGTGTGAAAATCATTATCCAATGATTGTGTAATGGGTCCGCCTAAGTGTATGTGACAAGAAAAAGGACAAATTTTCCGCAAGTGAGTTACAGGACCACCTTTAAGAAGAAACTGAAAACACCTAAGTCCGGCATGGGCTGTCGGAGGGGGTGTTTTGTAACCAACAAAGACTTTTGGTCGAAGAATCACAGCTTAACAATCGCGCAACGCCTTCGTTGGGAAAATAGGCGATGTCATGAGGCGAGTAAGCCAACATGCACGTTTGATTCTCTTTCCATGCAAATGGAGTGGGATTAAACCGTAAGATTACGTGATGTCCGTAATCAACGTGGATTATGGGAATATAGGCGATCAACAGCAAATGGGTGGCTGTGAAAATGCAATCATAAATTGCCAACGAATAATATTGTAAGATATTCGTAATGGGTACCGCCAATCGATAACCTGATCGTTCTAACGTCCTAGACAGCGATCGTAACTCCGAACCTAAAGTATTAGGCGTAATAAGCGTGGGGTGAAGTTTCTTTACCTGGCACGCACTGAGCCAAGCATGATTTGCAACGAAATTAATAAAAAAGGAAGAGGTACCACCTACTCGGTCCTCAGCATAATCGGCAAAATAAGTGAAATTTGTTGCTGTGAGATTAACCCAATGGTCAGACGAAAACCTTTTCTTGATTTCGTCTCCTAGTTGAGTTCCGTTCAGTGTTGTAAATAGGTGTCTAACATGATCTTTTAAATTTCGTGAGGTTGGTGCACTGAATGAATCCCATAGCGAGGGGTTCTGATCTCCAAATGAGGACGATTGGGCAAACCATCTTTGTCGTATCTTATAATCTTCTTTAATGAGTGAACATGTTGGGCTTGACAACGACTTGTTTCGAGATGTGGCTATCTCAATATATTGACGGGGGAAAATGTTCAACCAGAAGGCTAGCGGGTAGCTATCCTCGTAAGTCTGGATTCCCGGAATTTTCAAAAAATCTGCGGCTGCCGATATGGTGCTAGCCATGGAGGGCGGGGAGAGATCAGCATTAAACTCGGCCCTCCCTTCTTGACCTTGGACTATGCTTCCTATGGATTTCGCGGTTCCCACAAACCCGCATGAAGAGGTGGCGAATGCCACAAGGATGAGTGTCCAAATCATCCCTGACAGCAAACAACCACACCCTCAGTAGTATTGTTCAAAGGTGGACAATCTTTGAGACAATACTGAGCGGAAGGCGCGACCTCCCTTAATAACCTCCGGAGGAAAATACTCGCCCCCACACAAGCGACTTACAGAGAAAGACCCCTAACCATGAACAGGTGGCGCTCGCGATTTTCCCCGTAACCCAGCGGGAATACAATTTTACCTGAGTCCCGGGAATCACTTTTAACAAAACTAATCAGGGTAGAACACAGGCCCATGGGACTTAAACACAAGAAAGCACACATGGCACACGGCTCATGGCGTCCTGCGCGTGGGACTTTGAAACAGGCAACTGCCGACGCGACTTCAAATAGCTGGGCCGAAACACCGAATTGTACAAACCCGAGTACGTAGCAAAATTCAAAATTGGCGATCTCGCTCCCCACGAGTTTCCAATATCAGGTTAAAGAAAATTTACATAATCCATAGGGCCAAGGCCAAGTGCTACGCGCGGATCTCCGCGTCCTCCGCTAGCTCGCATCAATCTTAAGTATGACAATTAGCAAAAGCAAAATCTATGAAATAGTATTACCTCCGGTGCCGCGTGGAAGAGTACGAGGTGGCACTTCAATTGGAGGGGATACGGTGACCGGGCACGCTGATCCTTGGTTCAGAAGCAGTATGCCCGTTTCAGTGCGTTGTCCGGATTCGGCCGCACTAAGTTCCCTGCGGCCAGTACGAATCAAAGTAAGGAAATGACGTAACGCGCGATAAACCAGCCAAAAAGCAAGAATAGTTACAGAGACAACAACTGTAACAGCCAGGACATCTCCTACAATCTGATATGGAGTATTGTCCGCCAACACAGCGGGAATCGGAAGCTGCAACGCGAGAGGATAAAGTCTAAGTTTAATAGAAAGCCAAATAATAGCAAGCGTTAGAAGTACATTCCAAAACAAATAAATCAATGACCCCAATTGAGGATGGTCCAAAACAATATTACGATTAGGTATCGAAGCTATCAAGTGTGGTGAAGACAAAGGAGTAGTTAAATTTATGTGAGGGGCCAAAATGGTCCAATTATCTTTAAGGCATTCTTTAATTGTTTGAAACTGGGGTGTTTTCTCTAGATCGAAAGGGTCGATACGTAAAGTATCGAGGGTCGACCACGAGGCGGGAAGCAAGCGCATCGTTTTTAAGTTAAGTTTAGCTACTGAGTTACAAGGGAAACGCTGAGGGATTAAAATTTGCTTTTTCCCCCACAGCTGACAATGACACGGGACTTCAACGAATAGGACTCCAGGAGTTCCTTCCGGCTCTCTCGGAATCGTTATCGCATGATCCAAACAGAATATTTTAAGCGGATACTCAGGATGCGTGACGATGTACTGGTCCTGCTGGAGCTGACCAATACGCATAGAAGAACTTAGTTGACAAGAAAACAAACAGGTTATTAGTAATAGAAGCAGGAGACGCATCAACTAGCATAGCTTCGGCACAGGTACTTCCGAAAGCTGCTGCTGCCGAGAAACGAGGCAAAAAACATAATCCATTTTCTCTGACCTGGCAGTCATACAGATTGACTCCAGTGATAATCCGAAACTCCCCGTCCTTGCGGGCTAAAATGGTAGGTTCGTGAATCAAGCTACACGTCTCTCCATGCCAAGCAAAGGGAATAGGAATTAGTTCGAAAAGAGACCAAGAATCTTGCGCTTTTCGCAATGGTACTTTAATTTTGACAACGATGTCATTTTTCGACAATAGACATTCGCAAAGAGGGAGTTTATAGTAGACAGTGATGTCATTTAATGAAATTGAAAATCAAATCCTCTTTTTGCTATTTTTCTTTGAAGAGAAATAAGACTGTCCATGAGAAAGGAGGCTGGTAGTATCGCGGCAGGAATTAAATGCCGACGGCATTGAGTTATGACGTCAAGATGTTGATCGTATCCAAAAGACGAAGTTGCTGAATAGCAGACAAATAGTGTTGTTTCGCCCACTGGGCATTGAAAAAATGAAAGTCATCGACTTCTCGTTCGACCGTAGTCGTAAGTTGGGACAAAGAATCCTTCATACCTTGGACG
The DNA here is from genome assembly GCA_031308135.1 of Acheta domesticus. NCBI lineage: Eukaryota > Metazoa > Arthropoda > Insecta > Orthoptera > Gryllidae > Acheta > Acheta domesticus. The sequence continues at coordinate 174,418,419 of JAHLJT010004567.1, forward strand.
GCTTTAGCAACATTATTGAGAGCTAAAGCGTTTTGAGCTGAAAATTGATTTATTTGCTCAGTCATGTCAATCAGTGAGGCATGATCTTTGTCTAAAAAATTCTGTAAGAATTCAATCTGATCATTCATCGACTCTTGGGTTATTACTAACGAATCGAATTGGCGAGTTGTTACTACTCCACAACAAAAATTGAGAAAATCTCCCAAAAATTGTATCGATCTCTTACTCCTAAATGAAGGAGGGAGTGAAGATTGTATTTCGAAAGCAAGTTGTTCCTCGAAGGTATAAAGGTTATTTAGAAAATGTTCGTGAACAGATTGAAAAGAGCTTTCAAAGTGAGCGAATTTGTGAGCGAGATCATGAGTAGAATTATTATCTCCCATAGGTGTATAATTAGAGAGTTTATCAAGAGGAGAAGCCGTAGTACTTCGAGAATCTAAATGATGAGTGAGTGTATAATTTGGAAGGATCGAACCTGGACTCCAGCGCATGTGGAATAAAAGAGGCGAGCTGCTTTCATACACCACTGCTGCTGGCAATGCTCTCCAGTGTATTCCAGTGGAGATTCGAATAGATGCTGCGCTGAGCTGGAACTGCAGTCCAACGAGGCAAGATAAAAACTGAAAAAATCGAAGCGAGACAACGATTAATATAGAAGTAGTAATGCCTTCAAGAAATCATCATAACCAAGGATTGCGTGGTTCTCATTATTAGAGTAGAAACCATAACATACAAGGCGAGATCCGAGGCAAAGGAGGATCTTCAATAATCAATGGGGGTTGTGCAGTTTTCCATACAACCTGAAATAATAATCTATAAAAACGATAAGATCGATCTTTCACTAGGGCAACAACACTTTCTAATAAATATTACCACAATAAAAATCTAGTTTTCCGGACACGCGTAAATTATTTTACTGAAGTAACAACTTCTTAGAACATGGCGATGCGCCAGCAAGGTCAAAGGGTATAAATATTCACTGAACAAAGGCAATAAACAAAACCGATAGCAACAAAGTCAACTGGTAATGACCTGAACGAAACTGGGTCATACCATTGCTGAAAATGACAATGCGCAGCGAACAGCTGGCAGTAGCGCGGGCGGAAGTTGAGTTCCGTACGCGTAGATAAGCGTGAGTACAAGTTCCATTGAGGTATAAAGCAGAATTATTTATTCAAATGAATGTAAAAATTAGAAGATCGACGCTAATGAAAGGAATCGCTTCCTATGACCAGGTTTCTTAGAAATTAATGTACTTCTGAAATGGTACCTGAGAGCTACCACAGTGCACCATTTTTTTTTTTTTTTTGTCATACTTGATGCGATCAATTTAAATTAGTAATTCGTCTGCATTCCTCGCAGAACAAGCAATAAAATTCGGCAGCGGCTGCTTCATTGCATGTGATTCTTCGTTCCTGGAAGGGGGAGAGGTCGAATGACCATCACATGTCGGTGTTTCGTCGGTCTTCCGAGGTTCTAAGGTCATCATTCCATGGATCAACAAAGGGGCGCATCCGTTCTTGGTGGACGATCTGGGTGGGAAATTTACCTCGGGGCTTATCAATTTCGTAATTCACAGGTGAAGTTTTCTTCAACACTGTATAGGGGCCTACACATTTACAAGCCAGCTTGGCCGTCCTACCCTTACTCTTAAATGGTACCGTTAACAATATCTGGTCACCTGCGTTAAATGTTTTCTGTGACCTACCTGAGTCGAATCGACTCTTATCCTTGGCAGACTGTTTGCCAAATCCTGCAATAGCCATCGCTCTGACATCCCCGACAATATCCTTAATTTTTTGTGCGCCACTCTCAGTCGGCGACACCGGAAGGGCTGCTTCCGTAGGAAGGATTGGTTTCCTAGCATAAAGAAGTTCAAAAGGAGAAAACTTTGCACTTTCGTTTTGCGCAGTGTTAATCGCGAAAGTCGCGAAGGGTACATAAACATCCCAATCCGTCTGATGGTGTATTTACAAAACTAGCTAGGATTTTTTACTATCTTTCCATTATTCCGCTCTACCAATCCGTTACATTGCGGGTGGTAAGAAGTCGTATAGGTTGACTTCGATCCCAACAACGCTAAAATCTCTATGAACAAGTGCACTTCGAAATACCTGACCTCTATCCGATAAAATCTGACGCGGAGCTCCATGTCTCAAGATCACGTGAGTGACTAGGAAATTAGCAACAGGCTGAGCCGTTCCCGATCGAAGCGCCTGAGCTTCTACCCATCGCGTAGCATAGTCGACAGCAACGGACTATCCATTTATTACCTTTTTTTCGATCTAGGTAAAGGTCCAACTAGATCGACGCCTACCTTATCGAAAGGTTCCCCTGGCGTGATGGGAAACTAGTTCTCCATACAACGGTCGCGAACCTCGACCTTTGGTCATCTGACAAGTTTTGCAGCCCAAAACAAATTTACGTACATCCTGACGCATGTGAAACCAGAAATATCGTAAAGACAACTTATCAAAAGTTTTGGTCACGCCCAAGTGACCCATCAAAGGTGTACTATGGTGCTGTTCCATAATTTCCTTTATTAAATGTCGCGGGATTACTGTCAAATAAGTAGCTCCTCGAACGTTAGTTCCTTTCTTATATAAGATTCCATTTTTAATTACAAATTCCTTAACAATCGTTTTTTCGAGATGAGACGAACTGGAATCATCTTCTAATCCTTCCTTAAGTTAACAAGGGACGGATCTTTATTTTGCTCCAATACCCAATCAGATACATTAATTGAAAATACTGAAAAATCCAACTTATCCTCTTCAGCAGATGCCAGGTCTAAATCTAAGGGGGATCGAGAAAGATAATCCGCATCCGAATGCAACTTCCCACTCTTATAACGTATCTCAAAATCAAAATCCGACAACAGTAGGCTCCAACGCATAAGGCGAGAATTCGGATTTCGAAACTTTTTCAGCCAACAAATACTGTGGTGATCAGTTACAATAGTAAAAGGTGTATGCAACAAATAAGGACGAAATATCGTACATGCGAAGATTAAAGCAAGGCATTCCCATTCTGATACCGTATAATTAAGTTCAGCTTTTTTCAGGGTTCGTGACGCAAAAGCAACGGGATGAAAATTACCGTCACGCTCTTGAAGCAAATCGCACCTATACCGGAATGTGAAGCATCCACTCGGACTTCCGTCTTATCAGTAGGCCGGTAATGAACTAGGACCGGCGATGATGTAAGTTTTTTCTTAAGAGATTCAAAAGCAGCTTGTTCGACAGAGGTCCATTTGAAAGGAGTTTCCTTTTTTGTTAACTCATAAAGCGGCTGAGCTATACGAGAATAGTTTTCCACAAACTTTCTGTAGTAATTGCAAAGGCCTAGAAATCGTTGCACTTCTTTTACCGTGCGTGGTGCAGGAGCCTGTTTTACGGCTTTTACTTTCTTTTCTGATGGTTTAATTCCAAATTCATCAACTTCGAACCCTAACAAAGTTATCTTGAACATGGCAAAGAGACATTTAGAAGGTTTTAATTTCAAACCGGAAGCTCTAATTCGATCTAATACTTGGCGCAACAAGGAAATAAATCAGAAAAGGTTTCTGCATAAATTATTATATCATCAATATACTCACAAGCACCCTTAAATCTGAGCGGTCCTAATAGTTTGCAAGCTAATTGAGAAAACATACGAGGGCAGTTACTGAGACCAAAACTTGCCCGATTCCAAAGAAATGCGCCTTCACTCGTAACATAGTCGTTTTTTCTTTATCTTCCTCCCGGATTTTCATTTGCCAAAAAGAGCTAGTCATATCCAAGGTAGCAAAGTATTTAGCATTCCCTAGATAACTGAGAATATCTTCTATCACGGGGAGGGGATAGGTCCACTTTTTTGTAACTGCATTTAATTTACGATAATCAACAACTAAACGGGTTGTTTTGTCTGGTTTTGGAACTAACAAAACCGGACTTCCCCATGGACTCTCAGAGGGTGAAATTATATTGTATTTTTAGTAACTCATCAATGTGTTCCTTAATTTGTTTTCTTTGAATATGAGATACCCGATAGGGGCGTTTGGCTAATAGGTAACGCATCGCCCGTTTCAATTCTAAATTCGACCCAATCAGTCGATCCAAGTTCAGCTAATGAGGTTGCGAATACGTCTCTATAAGCAACGAGGGTTTGTCGAATTTCATCTGTTGTTCCGTGGCAATTGAGCGTTAATGTTATGCTCTATGGGCTCCTGAAATGGGTTGATTCTACTGTAATACTCTCTTTCAACGGGACATCAGAGGAAAGTGTAAGATGACCCAACACCATGCCTTCGAATACCAATTTTTCAATAAAAGAATGATTACGGACCGCTATCTCCCGAAGAGGTTGATCCGCCTTGTACTGGTAAGGTACAAGTTCTAAATGGTATCTCGTGAGAATTTCTGGTTTTGACAATACTGTCCAAGATGAAGAAAGTCGAGGCGGTATTATACGTATGGGAACATACGTCACTCCCCTCGGTTTCAACTTGAAGCTATGACGAACAACAATCTCGAACGAATCGGTGGAAACGACAAGTGAATCAAGAGCATCTGGTGCTTCAGAGGACGTATCATCATCGACATGAAGAAAAGAAGTATGTGCGAGAATATTATCATCACAAGAAAAAATTTCAAATTGAGGAGTTTCAATTGAAAAAGAGGTAGTTAGTTCTGGCGATAACCGCAATTCATTAAATTCGAAATCCAATATAGCAGCATTATCTGCTAAAAACTTAAATCCTATCAAGACAGGAATGAACGAGTGTTCTAGAACGACAAAATCCATCTGAAATTCTTTACCGTGAATAAAAACAGGAGTTGTAACGATACCAACAATAGGTAAATTATGGCCACCAATAGCATGAGCTCGTAAGGAGGAGGGTTGCAATTTAAGTGTTAATTCTAAGGCAAGTTGGTTAGGAAGGATATTAAAAGTGCTACCCGTATCAATTACGGCGGTAATATTTTTATTTCCAATATGAAGAGTAATTACTGGTAATGCACCCGACGATGTGGCGTGAAAGGCGACCTCTGGCCGCCTTGCGGTCGCACGTTTTTTGCCTCCGAATGCCTACGTTGATTGGGGCGATTCGGGCAAGCAGAAGAATAATGCCCGTATTTTTTACAGTCGTAGCACTGAACATGACCGTATTTAGATCGTTCAGTGCTGTCGCTGCGGCTGCGACCGGATGTTTGTGGCAGACGGGCGGCCGGCCCGCCGCGGCCTGCAGGGGACCGCGCTCGTATCGCATTGGGGGCCGACTCTTCCGGCTTATAATTATGCCGATAGCGCCCGGCTGCTGCGGTCTCGCGTTGCGCGGATTGCGTGCTTGAAGCACTGTAAGTTGTCGTAAAAGACGACGAACGTCTTCTAAAATTTCCGAATTTGATTCTTTGCCTTTCTCCACGGGGGAAGGGGGTGCATCCACTACCATGTTAATATTAGAAGTGATACGCGCACGAGCCTCTTCGATAAGCTGACCACTACGAATGAGTTTGTCAATGGTTGTTACTTCCATCGGAATTACTTTTTCAACTATCCACGGATGTGCTCCGCGTAGCGCCCAGTCTACTTGTTCCGTCTCAGTCATCTGCGGATTCGCCTGCTTGCAGAGACGAAGAATGTCAAAAACAAAGGATTCAATCGGCTCATTTCTTTTCTGCTTGCGTACGCGTAGCGCCGCTAACGCTTGTTCTTTTCTACCTGTACCGCCGAATGCGGAAGTAAATTTGTCTTCAAGCTGACGCCAAGACGTTATTGAACCGTCGCTAAGATATATAGTTGCCCAGGAGGCGGCTGGACCCGATAAATAAAATGGTAGATATTGTATTTTCTCTTCCTCAGACCATTTAAACAAATTCGCTGCGCGCTTGTAGCGATCAAGAAAAATTTCTGTCTGTGCCCTATTTCCATCAAAAGACCGATATCTACCTTAGGAATGCGATGTGGCGTGGATGACGCCACAGCGGACGCGCCCAACAATGGATCCGTATGCTCCATTACTAAACTTCTGCCAGATAAATTATCTATGAAACGAGAGGATTGGGCGTCAACAGTGGAGGGTGGGGGAGCTCTTGCGTCATGCAAGGGAGTACTTGCGGGAAGAGAAATATCAAAATTTGATTCGTAACCCGATTCAGTTTCGAGTGGTAAGACAGGAACCGACGTGGGAATCCCTGATACTCGAGCTAAGCGAAAAATAGGTCTCCCTTGTGAATCATTAGCTGGACGACGCGTCCAATTACTAGGCTCCATACAACGTAACTAACAAAAGAGACAATATACAACAATACAAATAAATCATTGGAACCTTGGTCCGTGCTGAAAAAAAATTATATATTAAACATAAAGTTCATGATAAGACAATTCGTGCATCCTTCTGCGTAACTAAGGCGCTTCCGCCAATTGTCATGGAGGGCGTGAGGGGGCTTAATTATTTGGCGACCATGAACGGCTGCTCCGAAAGTCCAAATCACTTGCTCAACGTGAGGAGAACATAACTCAGGTCTACTCGCTTGGCTACTCGCTAGGAGTGAGAGGGGGTTACACAGGAACGTTACAACCTAACCCTAAAATCGAGAAAGGTCTTACACAGGGATGCAGTTATTGAATGAAAAGAATTGTCTTAACATATTAACAAAAGAATAATTTATTGACTCATTAATTAAACCAGAAGGTCCAAACATTAAATCAAACTACTTGTAAAATGATCTGATAAATCAGATTAAACTTAACTTGGATTAAAAGTTTCAATTGAAAGTTGAAATGTTAAAATGAACCACTTGCATAATGATCTGACAATTCAGATCAAGCTCAACTTGAATTACATTACAATGACAGAAGAAAAATGAACAAACGATGAATTTCAATTTTCCATAAGGTTTATCAACCGAAAAATACTTTAGGCAGTTCTCATACGGCTGCACCTACACCTCGTCCATACCAGAGTGATGTAGGCCATGGCGGAGATTTCCACGCAAGCTGTAGCCGTCTGTGCTGCTCAGAAGCCGGAGCGTCCTGCTCCCGGTAGGGCTGGTGGCGTACAGAGAGCGAGCCTAGCTCGCACGACCCTTTTCTTAGCGTCCAAGGATCAGGAGAGGGGATGGCGCCGGCGTGGCGCGTTCCGGCGGATGTTTGTGTGCCTACCCGAGATTACTCTCGGGCTCTCAAGAAATTGCCTTATATGGTGATGTTTTCCCTACGTCCGGCCCAGTTCTTTGTTCTGAGGCGGGTGACGCAATGGTCGGCTGACTGTGACCACCAATGACAAATCTGAGGGATCGAGGGATCGGTCACTTCGTGAATATAAAAGTACAATAATGGACAGCTGAAAGTATGGTGAAACATTATGTGTTGAGTAAAGTAGAAAGATAGAGCAATGCAAAGGTTATGAATTTAACAAAATATTTTAAACCCTCGACGTTACCCATATTTTTACCTTTTCCGCCGAACTAAGTTTGAAAGATTATGTTATTTCTAATAGAACTGCGATATTGCTCGATTATTTTAATCATTATCACCCATTATACAGAACTAGTGGTGCTACAGAATGACACAGACTTTCAAGTATTAGTTTTCGAGTTCTTTTAGTCTATTCGCGACATGCCACATACACTTGCCAGAGCTATTCATCGCAGCCCAAAGTACAATTTTTCGGTTTCATAATAGGAAATTTTTTTTTCAGAATATTAAAGAAGAGTAACCTCGTGCTAAATGCCAATTTCCTTTCTACAATTTGGAGCCGTTTTTCAGAAAATTGTGTTTAAGCGACACGGTAAATTCGAAATTTGGAGCTTTATTCACTGAAACTTTTCGTCTCTCGAAATATTTCCTTTGCAGCACTTTACAATAATGTTTACAAATCGCGAGAAATGTGCATATGAACGGTGCAAGAGAGCATTCAAAAGTTTACATTTGTGTAATTTTCGAAAAAAACAAAAAATTACTCAAAATGAACTTTACGTCGTATTAATATATGCAGTTAGCACTATCCGTTGAAGAACAAATTTGGAGCCATTGTGAGAAAATGGCATTTGAGCGTTTCGGAAAATGCGGACTTTTGAGCTTCTTTTCACAGAAAAGGTTGAATTTTTCAGAAACTTTATATGGCATTATTTAAAGCACATATACTCATAAATAAAGTAATGTGAAGAAATCGCCGCTGATCTGAATATTAAAGACATAAGACACAAGTCAAAAAAATTACATTTTGTAATTTTTGAAAAAATAGGTTTGTGCAATATGACGTTTAGCGTTTATGTCATTATGTCACCACTAAAGATAGTGCAATATCGCGGTATGTCATCTCGTAGAGTGCATTTAGAACTAAACCTCCCAAAAGTTTAAAGAAAAAAATGTGGCCGTTTTCAAGAAAATCTTGTTTTTGTAGTTTTTTTTTTAAAACTGCACATATTGCACGCAATATTCAGCGAAAACTACAATTTTTTTAAAATGTGCATGAACGTAAGAAAGAACTAATAATGGAGACAATTTTTGTTTGAAGAAAAAAATCTCTTTATCTTCAATTTTATAGTTGTAGGCAGCCACCGAAAAAAAATCAAACTTTTGCAATATTCGAAAATTCAGAGTTAACTGTGAAAATCGGACCTACGTCACTTTCATGTGTGTATTTTACTCTATTCTTATAAGAAAGGTACCCCCGGATAAGATGGTAAAAGTTCCCCTCAACAAATTTCATATGAGTAGTTACACTATAAATTCTAACATAAAAAATAATATTTTGAAAGGTTTCTTAGCCCCCATCCCACGACCCACACCCTTTACAGCCAAAAACGTGTTGTTTTTTTTCAATTTTTTTCGTCAACCTAACACTATTTTATATGACTGAAAAAATATGATCATAAGAGAACAATTGCACTATCAGAAAACATTTTTCAATATTTTCTCAGGCCCAAATTCAAAACCAAATATTTTTTCAAAAAAGTGACAAGAAATATTTTTTACTGTCTTAGAATTCTGAAACAGGCTCCAAAATGTCAAAAGGTTCTCTTAAAACACAAATTGTTGTGCATATTTTTCAATTTTTTTCGATTGCTGGGCTGCAGTTAAAAAATAAAAACCATTTTCCAGCCTTTAAAACACCTTGACTTAAAATATGCTTTGAAAATCACTGCAACGGTTCGGAGGATTTTATTTTAGTGTTCATTATACATTTGTGTACATTGTTGGGGCATTAAGTAATATTTTGACTTTGGAATGTAGTTAAAACTATTGTTTTTTAAGTTTTCTAATCCTTTGCATGAAAAATATCATACGCTGAGGAAAGATAATAGTTTTTGGCAGTATATTAAATAATAATTCGGACACATTTGAAGGATAATTGGGGTCATGGGGGGAAATGAAGGGGAATAGGTTGGAAATAGATTTACAAGACTGTTTTACTGTGTCGTAGAAACACTAACACAGGCACGAAAATAATCTTGAAACTTCATCTCGGAACGCTTGTGAATTTTTCATATTTTTTAATATCTGAATCACAGTTTAAAAAATACTGAGACATTTATAGTCAAGCACTTGGCTGTCCGGCAGTTGCCGCGTCCTAGGCACGTTCGACCTTCCTCCAGAAGGAAGGCCACAGAATAGCAGCTGAAACGTACTCCCTTAATGAGCTAGCAATTTTTTATTTCCAATATTCGAAAAGAAATAATTTCTTCAATGATTAATGTGTAAATGTATAACAAAAGGTCCGTTGTAAAAACGAACAAAGAAATAATATAGAAATTGCAAATTCTAATTTACGACGCATCCGGCAGTCCGAAGCCCAGTAAATTTACAGCGGGCTATGATATTTGTCACAAAATTATAGAAACTACTCGTATTTTGAAAAATAAATATGAATTATTTGAAGATGTAGTTTTGATAAATACATTTAATTGAGAAAAATGTATTTTTAAAATTGTAGTTGCAAGAAAACGACTAAAACGAAGCGCAGTCAATTCCAAGTGGGCTATTATGTTTGTCAGTAAATTATAGAAAAGCTATTCATATTTTCAAAAAAATCAACAAGACCTTATTTGAAGATCTGTTTTTGATGAGCATATTTCATTAAGAAAAATAATCGTATCTTCACAATTGTAGTTGTAGAAAGACGCCGAATGTGTTTTATTTTTTTTTATTGTTTGCAAAATTAGGGCATTTCAACGAATATGAATCTGCACATTCTCTTAAACTTCCTTTATGCTACCTCAGGTCTCAATTTAATCAAACAACGTTGTGCAGTCTTTAATAAACACATGATTTAAAGAAAATAAAAAATTGTCTGTTTGACACAATTTTTCGAAAAAAAGTACTTCTTTTGAAAAATTGAACATGGCCTTATTTGAAGACCAATATTTTATGAAAACATTTCATTAAGAAAAAAAATGTGTGTTCATAATTGTAGTTGTAGGAAAAAAATTTTGAATTTTTTCAATTTCGAAAATCGGAATTTTAATCAATATGAGACCTACGCTATTCTGTTAAATGACCTTCAGACTATCCAACAACAAAATTTAGTCAAAATTATTAACGCCATTTTAAAATTTTGAAAAGTCCCAAGGGCTTCATGTAAAGTACCCTCAAAAATTAAAATATCGGATTCAAATCAAGGGGCCGCGACAATATTCAGATTGATCGGGGAATATCAATTTTGGAGAAACAGTTTAGTCGCTAGCGTTGTTCGTAGATGGTGGGACGGACGGACGGACAGACGTTTTGCTTTCAATTGGTATTTCGGTATCAAGGACCCACAAAATAGGGATTGTGGCTGCACCATGTGTTAGGAATTTTTTTTCTTAATTAGCAACTGGATTTATCCACTTTTTCGTTACCAATACCCTGTAATAAGAGTTTTTTCTGCCGAAAATCCGCCGTTTTTTCGCGCAGCATTACATAACTTTCCCTATACTATATGGACGTACGTACGTATGGTATACGGGAAAGTAAAAGCATTTATGTATTTTTGAAAAAACAACAAATACCCGAAAAAGAACTTTACGTTATATAAAAGAGTGCAGTTAGTAATATCCGTTCGAAATGTCTGCAGAAAAAATTTGGAGCCTTTTATGAAAATATGGCGTTTGAGCGTTTATGAAAATGCGGAATTTTGAGTGAGGTTTCACAGAAAACGTTGAGTTTTCGAGTAACTTTATATGACAGTGTTTAAAGCACATGTACTCATAATATAATACTGTCAAAAAATTGCCGCTGGTGTAAATATTATCGACGTGTGAGACAAGTCAAAAAAATTACACTTTTGTAATTTTTAAAAAACTAAAGAATAGAGATATGGCGTTTATGTCATATAATAGAGTACATTAGGCAGTATCCTTACTATACATTTAAAGAATGAATTTGAAGCCGTTTTGAGAAAATCTTGTTTTTGTATTTTCTAAAATTGCACATATTGTACGCATATTGCGCGAAAACTACTAAACTTTTCAGAATTAACCATGAAAATCGGACCTATGCCTTTCTTATCTTTCTTATCCTACGCTTATCTTATATATAGTACTGTTTCTGTTGTTACGTGTCTTTAGGTCTTTCTTTTGTGTGATGTAATCACACGGGTTCAATAGTTGTCATGAATTGTAGAACAATTAATTTCGTTAATGCTGAAAATAAGTTTCTTTTCAAATTTTCTTTATTATCAACAATTAAGTTCTCAAACCGCGATGCTCTAGCTTGCAGCGGAGCGATTTTAGAGAGAACCTGAAAGAGTCAAGTGAAATTTTGGGATATTGCGATTGTTGTCGTTGGTTGCCACCATCACAAAAAAGTAGAATTTAGTTCCCCTGATGTTTGCTTTAGTCGTTTCGACACACTGCGTTCTCGGTATCCAACAACTTGTGCATCGAAGATGAGGTCATCCGTGTTCCCAGAAATCGTACGTAGTGCCCGCCCGAACGGGCTTGTTCGAACCCAGAGAAGCAGGGAGCTCGGTCTTATCTCCTCAAAGTTATCCTCCCCTCTCGGTCGTAATTTTATTATCTTTTATGCTCTACCGATTTATTTGTTTTTTATAAAAATTTTGTACTATGATACATTACATATGTAATAAATGAGTATTTTTGATTTATTTTACTGGTTGATAGTGGTTTCAGTTGATCTCCCAGTGCCTTTATACTTATGCTCCTGTAGCGGTAGTTGTATGCGGATCGCGGTCAGGGTTATTCTAATTCCTCTGCCTCCGCAGATATCGAATTCCGAGGCATTCGATTTCCCGTGCGTGCTTGTCGCGCCGACTTCCCGCACAAATGTGCAAAAGCGATTCTCGTCCCTACTAATCCCTCTCACTACAACAGCAAACCTGATTGTTCTCTGCTAAAACTACCGAATTGTATCGGTTTTTAATATTGCGTGTATAGAGTTCTCATTAGAATCCCTCATTTGGGCAACAATAAGCAGTCATAAATAACATCAAGTTTCTACCTTAGATGCTCAGCCTTACGATACTACGTCGGGACGCATGCCATTGTTATAGATACCTGAGACAAATATGTTCATAACATCCAAATTACAAGACACTTAGAAGAGTAACTAATTAATTGAACAATTACCATTACCTCAAATATTCAAAATTTTTGCCATCCGTTCATTTAATGGTTCTGATGAAAGTTCATTAATCTTGGACAGCAGAACTGCTGGAACAGTTTCAAAACGGTTTTCCTATTTTTCACTATTTTTTGGGCATTGAAAGTCTTATTTCCTCAATTATTTCTGCACAGGAAGTTTCTCCGAAACGATTCACAAGGCATTAATACTTTATAGTGTTTTTTCGTAAATACGTTTAGTAAGTACTATATTAGTACTATGTAATTTAATACTTCGGTAAATAGATTTTGAGATTACAACGGTAATACACGTTTTGGGATCCCCTGATACCGAAAAAATTTTTTTGAGCATCTGTCTGTCAGTGTGTGAACAACTCTAGCACCCAAATTATTTGTATGATTTTTCCCAAAATGAATTCTCCAATTGCTGTCCCCCCAAGCCCTGCGGTTATGAAAAGAATTCTTTTAATTTGGGGAGTACTTTACATAAAGTTCCTGGGGCGTGAAAATTTTATCAAAAACGTGGCTTCAAATTTGTTCTTTACATTAATTGCCAGAATATAATTAAGTACCCTCCTAAAGAAGACAAAAGTGCAACATTAAGTACATTTTTATACATTATTGCAGTTGTGAGCAAAACTGCTTAAAATATTTTTCTCGAAAACAAAAGTATTCTGTGAAATGATCTTAAAATTGCGCATTTTCCGTAACGCTCAAACGATATTTTCTCGAGAACGCCTCCAAATTTTTCAATGAAAATTTGTATATACGACAACTCTTCTATACTCTTTTACTCTTCTTTTACTCTTTTATAATAGCATTGAAGTCACATTTCTATTATACTATTTGTGGGGCAAAAAATTGAGAAATGTGGGAAAATGCCTCTTAGACGCCAATAGGTTGCAACTGGGAAGAGGGGTGGGGTACAACCGACAAACAAGCCCATACCAAAGAGTTTAGGAAAATAACTAGTACGAAAAGTCTGTTTTATACCTTACCACTACTAATTCTTCCTATTTTGAACTATCCTTACCTCTTCAGCAAAATGAAAAAGGCTTAAACAGTTGAAGACAGCATTTGCAGACTCTTTTCAAGTTGTACTTCTAAAGAGTCGAAAAAATATATTTTCGTGCTTACAAGCACTTCTTAAGCTGATGACAAGAATTCAGTTCTAAACACAAACGGGGAAAGCTGTCCCCATGCCTGGACAGTAATTCTTACTATGTCCTCGTTGAGAGATTGTGAGGAGAGCTGTGTATCAACAGCTGTGAGCTTCCCTGATGGTGCGCTCTGAGACCGGGATAGAATGGACCTAGCTTTCAGTGTTTCTGTCCTCAAAAATCTTCGAGGATGCGCTATGCGGTTCACGCGTATTTCACATCCTTCTTTTCAAAGTTTTTTTAAGAATAACCCTGTCGGAAGAAAACTATGGTGCTGAAACAGTATGTACCTTCTCGCCTGTACTTTCACGCAAAATTTCCAAAAAGTACTCAAATTTTCGAAAATTGTATAAGGCCTTCTTTCAAAATCTATCTCTAAGGAACAGATACCATTCAGAGAAAAAAATTCTATCTTCATAATTCTCGCTATATGAAGACACCGAAAAAAAATTTGAATTTCTGCAATTTCCTAACATCAGAGATTTTAACGAAAATGAGACCTGTACCATTCAATGTCCTTCACACTCTCCAACAACGAAATTTAAATCAAAACGAAGGAGCCATTTTTGAAAATTTACCAGGGGCTTCATTTAAGTACTCCTCCAAGAAATAAATTAAAATATCGGTTTCAAAATTCAAGGGGCCACAACATAAGCCAGATCGATTGGGGACCATCAATTCTGGAAACAATCGTCTGAACGGTTTAACCGCTAGCGATGTTCACAGACGGGCAGGCAGACAGGGAGACAGATGGACAGAGAGACAGACCTTTGCCATTTTCGATATCAAGGAACCACAAAACATCGTAGATTGTAGGGGCATGCCTTGCCTACCCCGATAAACCGCCCATGATCTCTTGTAAGTCATTATTGTTTTCACGTTATGCTTTTTGTTTGGAATTCAAAGACAAATCACCATGCATCGTACATAATTATATAAAATGGTTTAACCTCTACGTTCCAGGAAAACCATCTATCAGTTACCTGAATTAGTTTTTATTCATTCTCGTCTAGAATGAACCAAAATAAAAAGACGAAAAACAACCAGAATAGTTAGTTTACGGTTATGCTTCACTTCTGGTGTTAGTATAGTCGCTGTGGTCAAAACGTCATCGTCAAGAACGAAACACGTGGAGGATAAGCGGGGAGAATGGATAAGGCTCCCTGCTACGCGGGTCCTCGCGAAACCAGTTTTTTATTGCGCATCGACGCATAAAGCAACGCGGTTAGCGGGCGCCGAATCTACATATGCATACGAACACAGCTCACACGCTCGCCATTAAAAATTACCTTTTTGCTTGGAAGCAAAAGTGCAAGCGAAGCGGGGAAGGAGGCAGTGGGCGCGAGAGATAGTTATCGGAAGGTATTGTGTGCAAATTGATCTTCGCCTGGACTTCCAACGTTATTGGCATCGCCACCTCCGGAGACTGCGCGTGCATGTGGTTCCTTTACTGCCCATTCATTCCCTTTCTTCGTTACGAATACCGTCAGTCAATCGCGCTTTAACACCTCATCCTCACCACTGCCGTCGGCTCATACAGACTTGTGACTCAGGGCATCAATTGACGTCACTGCTGTACCTCTGACACGGGGGATCATAGAGTTCGAATCCCGACGGTGGCAGGATTTTCGACACTGGCAAGACAGCTAGGTCGAATTCAAAACGCTGCCTGGAAGAAAATTCTAGCTCTCATCGATACATTTGCGTGCTTTCTCCGATCAACACCAGGCGAATGCCGGAGCCGTACCGTATCAAACGGACCACAGACTGCACGCGATCTTTCCTGCCTCTTCCTGTCCTTATCTCACCCCTTATTTGCATACTCTTACATGTAAATGCTCTACACTGCCACACATGACGGGAGACCCTTCGGGAACTTAGAGCTTGTACCGATTGGGGCGGTGCCCCGCTGGTGATAGATATCTAGTTGGAGAATACCTCGCAAGCCGAGCAAGTAGGTTGACTCTGGATTCTCGACAACCAGCAGTCAAAGATCACCGGAACCTCCTGCAGTAAAATTATGCATCGCACGTACTGGAATAATGAACTTAGTAGTTGACGCGCCCGCAATCTCTAATCAATCAGTCTCTAAGCTCTCAAATCTTCGAGACCCTGAATGGCATCTCGACATGTGTGTCAGTGCAATGCATGTAGGTGTCAGAGTGTGTAAATAAGAGTAAGGACAGGACAAGGATGATGACGAAAAGATCGCGCGGTGGCCCGTTTTAACGGTAATACTGCGGCATTCGCATGGTGTTGATCGGAGAAAACACGGAAGTTACCGATGAGAGCAACATTTGCTATTATATCGCAAGGTTAGTCGAATTATGGATGTATCAATTATCACTTCCAGGGCCACTTTTTTGTTTCGCTGATTTCTTTTTCTCTTTTTTTTTCCTTAACTCGTCAATGTCCTTTGAACCCACTTGTATTCTAATCACATTCCTCGGCTAATTATTGGATGGCAATTATTATTTATGACTTCCATCACCCGATGACTTCGTAAAGTGTTCATCCTTTTTCAGTTTCTCTTCATAATAGAACCTCGCCATCAAATCTCTTTTCGATGTTTCCCTTGCTTCTACTTCTAAATAACCCCCTAAAGAATAGTGATCAAGCAATGTCAACATTCATATCAGAATAATTAAAAATATTCGTATGGAATTTAATTTCCCTGTGGCCATGAAACATAAATAAGCAATCCGTAATGATTTCAAACTCTTCCAGAATTTCTTCCGCTGTCGAGCCCATAAACTCCACCAAGGCTGCATTGTAAGGCAGTTGACGATCTCTAAGTAAGGTAAGGTGTAATGACGATCACTACACACAGAATTTGTGGAATACATTTTGAAACAAAAATATGTTTCATTCAGAATGATAGTGTTACTACTCCTAGTTTGAAATATTTTTGTAGACAACCACTAGTAAAAACTATTATTTTTAGGGCATGCAAAGCGGGCTGAAAGTTCAATTTTAGCACTAGTGCTAAAAGTGAGAAGATGGCCAGGTGTTCAGATAATCTGGGATGCAACAAAGAAAACAAAATACTTCGGTTTATTTTGTCTATATCAGCAATTGCTGACCTTAATAAATCATTAAGGGAATTGTATACTTGAATTAAAATGAAAGTCAATAGAGTGTCTAAAAATAGTGTATGACACTCGTGTTAACGTGATTTTTTGTTACTCGTAGGAGATTACGTCACTCGGCCTATCGGAGTCGTCGTGTCGCAACCATTCCTATTCACAAAATAATATTATCACTTTTATTTTCTCGCACCATAAATAATATTATGTTAGGATAATTAGTTTTATAATTGGCCTACGATACCTAATACCTAATGATACCTAATAGGATATCTGTAAGACTTGATCTGACATGATCTGCAAGCTCCATGATTGCTAGAGGTGCGAGAGAAAATTGAAAGTTGTTGATTTGGTGTTTCTGTGAGATAAAGGATGGCCGTGATGAGGGGATTTGCTGTGTTATTGAATTCACGACCCGTGTAAGTTATTAGTTCGTGAAATTGCGCAATTTTGATAACAGGAGTGGGCATCATTATTTGCCCTCAAAATGTGTGTGTGAAAAGAAAAGTTGAATGCCGAACTCCTTGTGAATAAATTAAAGTCGCATCTTTAGGGAGAATTGAGCGCCTATAAATATCGTTTAGTGTCTAAAAAATTGTGTTTTTCATTTATTTAATAAATAACATCTGAGCGCTACCACTTTGATGAAGTATGCTATCTGAACTATTAGGTCTGTTTGATCAGCGGAACATTTGATCCTCTGATCGGGTTTGGATAGTGTGAACATTGGCTAAAGTTTGGAGGGACGGAACAGTTGGCTAAGCAACAGAAGAAAACATAGTCCCCATTTAGAATCACGCCTCTCTATTAAAAAGCTGAATAAGAACATTTTCAATGGTCACTGAACTTTTTATTCATTTATTATTAATGGTTACTGGATGAGTTCGTATTGACGCTCATTTTTTAACAAGTCATGTATAGATGTGAAGATCAAAGTGAACCAGAAAAAACTTTTATACACATTCGTATTATGTCAACGAATTATATTGTACCTCGTTCAGATACGTTAAGGTTCCTAAAATTGGCCACATGTGCAGCAAAAATTTTAATTTTCTTTATGAAGCGGAGATGTGTGTGAAAGATTGTTCTGGCCTGGTATTAAATGGCGAAGAGAGATTTGTGTTAGAAAAGAATGAATACGCACGCTAACAAGAAAATGTTTTTAATACAATTATAATGATTTTATAAGGGAGAGGGTAAAGAAATTATTGCTACGCTGTATAACCATTTCTTTGTTGTTATTATTGTTTTATTTTCTTTCTTCTCCTACTTTTTCTGGCTCAACACCGCTACTGATCGTTTAATCTGTTCAGCTACAGCCTCCAGTCCTATCAGTTTTTTTTCTACCTAAAGGTGGCATATTCGGGATACGTTAAAGAATTACGAGCTTCTCATCGTCCGTAGGAGGATCCGTCCGGAGACAGTGCTGTAGAATAAGTATCGTGAAAAAATTGGAAGCCGCGGGTTCCGTTCGTAGCAGTTATGCCCGATATGTTAAAGCTATGTTATATATTGTATGCTATAGCTATAAAGTGTTGTTAAGGTCGATGCCATTCGCGGAAGTCCGTGGCACGAGTGCCACGACGAAATCGCCCCTCCACGCAGTTCATCACCAAAGGCACCGCCATCCTTATTGTAAACCGGCAGGGTTACTACTACTCGTAATAGTTCCCTTTCCCGACGCTAGTTGCGCAGAGAAGCTCGTGGCAAGCTACGGTGCCACGACGCATGCCACACCCACTAGTAGAGACTTTGATACCACTGCTATAACGCTTCTGCTTGCTCAAACTTACATTATGACTTCTTCGGAGCATACGTAGACTCTTTGCGTGTGCTCCGGGAATGAGTGAAGCGCGGCTGGCGAGGCTAGGACGAGTCCGGAGGTGCGGGCCGTCGCCTTGGGGCGGGCGGGCGGGCGGGCGGGCGGGCGATGGGCGACGCTGCGGGCGAGGCCCGGGGCGCTTCCGCCTAGTTCGCACGCGCATCGCGATCGCCCACCTGCCGCCCGCGGCGCTCCGCCCGCCCGCATCGCTCCGCCACCGCCCCCAGCGGCCCCAGCGACCCTGGGATGTGACTCGTCCTCCGCGCTAAGGGCGCTCGTAGCGCCGTCTTTGTTTCCGACTCTTCAGTTTGCTCCCTCAATTTGGCTTAGAAAGAACTAGGAAAAACCCGGCAGACATTCTTCTGCCCTTCATCTTCCTCTTTTCCCTCCCATCACCCTTTCTCACTGGCTCTCCTTCCCTCATCCTGTCCCCTGTCTGTTTGTCTCTGTGTGTCTCTGTCTCTGCCGCTCTCTGTCCCTCTCATTCACATTTACTTGCAGATTCTGCACCTCTCTGAACAGGTGAGGTAATATCGGGAAGCGCCGGGCCAGGAAAAATGTAATAGAATGTTTAAAAAGGTTTCATAATGTGAGAAACGTTTCTTTGAGGCCTTCTGTTTCAAAATTTTAATTTTTAAGACCATAGAACGCATAGTTGAGGAGTTGTTTAACGATATAGATTCAAAATCCGCCGAATGTGTTGCGGGTCCAATTGACGTAAATATTTAGTTTTGTTCTACAGCGCGTGTAGTGGAGTTACAACAGATTTAACAACACATAAACCTTCTCGGTGAAAAAACACGTAGAAGTGCCAACTTTCATAGAGATTGGTCTCACGGTGTCGGAGTTCAGCTCTTATATTCCAACATCCAATATATATATATATATATATATATATATATATATATATATATATATATATATATATATATATATTGAAGCACTAACAAGAAGCGATAAACATAGAATTAGCCGTAGTGCGTTGCTACAATTAGTAGTTCTAGAGCAGTGGTTCCCAACGGGGATGGTATCGACCCGGAAGGTCGATGAAATTTGAAAGGGTCAATGATCAAGGGGTCGATTGAAGGTCGATAGCCGAATATGCAGCGGTTACAGATCGGTATAATCAAGATCTTATTCATTCAAAAAATTGAAGTTGACAATTAATTTTTTTTATAAAAAATCGAAACTAGTTTTTAGTTGTTTATTTTGTAAGATTGGTTTTTGTCTAAGAAATTCAAATCTTAATAATCTATTTTTATTTCATTTTCTTAATCTATTTGGTATCAAATCATCTAAGTGCAATTATTTGTGTTGTAATTATGTTGTGTGTTGCATAAAGTAGAAAAAATCAAGGGGGTCGAAGAAACAATGCATTCTTTTAAAGTGTTCAATGTAAGAAAAAGATTTGAAACCCCTGTTCTAGAGAACTCGCACCTACCGGGGTAAATTTTATAAAAGAATTATGGAGAGGAGAATGAAATGGGTGGGGAAATTATCAACCATAACCAGGTAAGGAGGAGAGAGAAATAGTAGTAGCGAGACCCTTGTAACTAAAAGACAAGAGAAAAAAGCTGAGAGAAAAATGTCAAAATGAGAAAACAGATGCTAAAGAACAATAAAAGGGGAGAGAAGAATTTTGTAAATTCCTCCCCATCCCTTTCCAGTCTGTTCACCAAAATAGAATAGGCTCAAAGAGCTGTGCGTAATTGCAGCCACGAATCAACCGACATCCATCCTCTCCTCTCCATCCTTTGATCAGGGCAATGGCTGACCCCAGACTCTCGTTTGGCTCACTATTGATGTACTTCAAAAATTCAAGTAGCCCTATACGCAGTTCGGCATACGTCAATATAGTGCCTTAAGATAGACAAGATTTTAATGCACAATATCAAGATCATGTACTAAACATTTTTACAAAAAATTATATTCTAACATGACTTCCGAGGCTGAAGTTAAAAGCCTTATTCCTGCAAAATAAGCGGAGGACGAAGCGGTTCTGCCAACGTTTCGGCCACTGGATTGTGACCTTCTACAGGATTAATGATGGAAATGACTTGATCCAATTCTTATAACTTAGTATACGACGACCGAAGCATTGGCAACACTATGTAATAGCATCCTCCAGGCACCAAAACCTTCATATCCTGTTTTGGGGCACTATATATGGTCTTATAACTATGCTTGGTTCAAAAATGACTTGAAGAATCAGGGAAATAACGAAAGACGAGAAAAGGAAGAAGTAATAAGGAAAGAAAGGAATCAATGAGTAAAAACAGAATGAATAGAGTGAGGAACAGAGAGAGGAATATAGGAAAGTATAAGCGGTACGATGGTGTTTGACGGCTTTGGTGGTGTAGCTGTTAGCACATTGGACTGTTAAACTCAAGTTTCATGGTAAAATCTGATCGAAGCCATGGATTGATAAAGGGCAAAATCTTCATAAGATTCCGTCGGAGGGGAAGTAAAGCCGGCTGGCCCATATGTATTTACTGCATGTAAAAGATTAAGAGAAGAAGAAGCATGTGATTCAAATTTTAATGCCCTGTATCGTCGCCCGAGTGGTATCTTCTTTCCTTGTTAGATGGGGAAAGGCGCTTAGTGAAATTTGTATGGTCAGACAAAAGAGCAGGCTTGATTTGCTGAATGTCTTCTCGTAAAATAAGGCACCATGAATTAAATACATTGAATAAATAGAGTACGAAACAAAGGAAAGGATGTAAAAGAAGGGAGAAAGAAGCAAAGTGAGAAGAAAGGACGGTGACATGAAAGGACGATGACATGGCAGGGCAGTGAGAAGTAGGGAAGGACGGTAAGTAGGAATATTGGGAGGTAGAACTACAGGAAGGTAGGAATAAAGAAAATAAATGGAGGGAGTTAGGAGAAAGGTGAGAGAGACGCCACCACATGGTACTCCTGCTGCGTGCTGCCTGCGCCGTTTGTCACCTGCGTCCCCTCGTCCGCCGCCCTGGCGCCCCGGCTGCGGCCCGTGGCTGACACCAGCTGTCCGCACGCGCGGCGGGGCGCCCGGCAGCTGCCCCTTCCTTCCCTTCCCCTCCCTGGCGTTGCGCCTGGCGATCGCCGCGTCTTCCGCCGGGCCGCCGCCGCCGCCGCCGGCGCCGCTGGCCCGGAAGGCCGCCCCACCCGGAAGCGATGCGCCGCCGCCAAGGACGCGCAAGGTGGCCCGCTCAAGGGCGCCGCCCGCGGAGACACGCTTCGCACGACATGGCGCAAGCGACGCCCTTGCCAAAAACTTGGTTGGGTCGAAACGTTTGTCCTGGTTTTAAATGGTTTTTATTTTCCCGTATTCATATGAAATAGGAGTAAATATTCGTAGTATAAGAAAACTTGTATCTTGAAAACTTGAATTTCACTCTTATTTCGGCTTTCAATCCTATTATCCGGATTAGAAAGTCGCTCGGTATTTTTACTTTCCCGTATACGGAATAATATACGTAGTGTAGGTGAAATGCTGCGGACAAAGATTCGAGATTTTCAACAGGAAAAAGACCGTTCGGGGTCTACTGATAACGGAAATGTGTTGTTTTGTGTGTTTGTTGTTTTTTGTTTTTTT
>JAHLJT010004567.1:174440711-174483258 GCA_031308135.1 Acheta domesticus
TATGAATTATTTACGTGTTATGTTTAAACTGTGACAAATGGATTAATTTTTGTAGGAAGTGTTTTATTATAGTAGAGAGTGAAAGTGTACCTTTAGATGGTAAAGAAATTATTATTTAAATTCTATAGTAATTTCGATAAGAAGTATTATTGAAGTAAAAGAGAAATTTGAAAGTTTTCTTTATAAATACGCGAGAAGAAAAAAATACGAACTAGTGGTGCTACAACAGCACTTACTTTCCCGTATTAGAGGAAACAGCTAAGTAATACTGTAATATTGCACTTCATGCGCTACTAACATCTTCCATTGCAGTGTTGTCAGAACTATGTGAATTCTACAACTTCACAAAAATAGAATGCAAAAGTTTTGTAACCCTGTATTGGAAAAAGAAGCCTGATACCCTGGAAATATAGAAATGCCTTCCATTGGGCCATGATTAGGGAAGAGTATTTTAAAACCATGCAACAAGTTCTCTACTCACTACAAATGGTACAGCATTTGGTGCAAAACTAAATATTTGCCTGCAAATATCAACATAAATTAGACAATTATAACTCCTTTTCATACAGCTCCATTAGGTCACAACAATGACACTAATTCACAGATATTCGCGAGCGCAAAGTGAATTCCATTGTTGCAGACCCTGCATTGTCGCTATTCTGAGAGCTATTAATTCTTTTTACTTATTTCAAATATTTCAAAATAAACAATTTCTAAAATATTAATGTGTAAGTCTATAACAAAGTTCGAATGTAAGAAACGAAGAAAGAAATAATATACAAAATTGCACATTCTAATTTACGACGCATCCAGCTGTCCGAAGCGCAGTAAATTTACAGCGGCCTATTACGTTTGTCACAAAATTAAAGAAAAACTACTCGTATTTTGAAAAAATTAAGCATGACCGTATTTATTTTATTTATTTATTTGTCAAAAAAACAGAAACAGAATGGCACAGACTTTCCCGTATTAGTTTTCTATTTTCCTGGGTCTTCGCTAGCTATTCGGAATTGCCACATACTCTTTCTTGCCAGCTACCATCTATCATCGCCAAAAGTACATTTTTTTGTCATTTTCTTAATTTTTCGGTTTCCTATGGTAGAACAGAAACATAATTTTGGAATATTAAAGAACACAAAAACCTAGCCGTAAATGGCAATTTTCTTTTAAAAATTATGTGCCGTTTAACACGTTGACTGCCACGTGGTGACATCGTGGACTCACAGATTAAAGAGACATTGCGGCCGCGTGAAGCCACGTCGGTCTCATGCAACCGATGAAGGAAGGAGCCACATGGTGCCGCAGTGGCTTCACGCAAATGCTTTTGATTTTCTGTTCAGACAATCTCTACGGCCACTAGGACCGAAAACATTCATTGGCTTCGGCCTCAGGGTTTAGTAAGATTGTAAATAAAAAAGATAAACAAAAATTGCCAGAAAGAGGAAATTTTTTACTAACTTGAAAATAATTAATCAAATTTAGTGAATGAAAGTGAATTAATATTTTAAATAAATTGATAAAATAAATAAAATATAATTGATATAAACAATATACTAATCGGTAACTATTATAATTCTATTTTATATCAATTCTGTATTTTATCTCTTTATTTAAAATGTCAATTCACATCTTCCTTTTCTTCCAACAGCTGTTTAGAATATGCTGTGTTTCCTTACTCCTAGTACAAATCTTCATCAGAAACCTTCTTCAAAATCCTTAATTCTCTAAATTTGATTTGATTTGATTAATTTCTTGTACAATTATGAATTTTAAAAAAGCAATCAAGACAATAATATTGGTCACATTCTTTACATTTATAAGTTGTTTGAGGTGTTTTCCTTGCAGCAATTTCTCTCCCATGTTTTTCTTTCATTTCCTTGTAACACTTGTTACATCTTCTTCTTCCTTTTCTTCCAACATCTGTTAGGACATGCTGTGTTTCCTTACTCCTAGTAAAAACATTTTCAGAATCTTCCAATTTCAACAATCCTTTGACAATGTGCTCTCTAAATTCTGTAATTTTTAGTTTTTGATTTGCTACAGTTTGGTGCAGAATGAAAGCATTCACAATTGCTGTGTCTACTAATAATTCAATAGCCAATTTGCGATACCATTTTATACCCCTACGGATTGAGTTTGAATAAGACTTCTTTTGATCTGAGAGATCTATAAATGATTTATACTTATTGTAATCAACTATGATCTGTGGTTTTTCTTTTTCTTTGCCTCTCTGAATTACTGTAGTAATTTCATCTTTATGTTTCGTGCTCAGAACCAAAACATCTTTCTTGTCTTTCCACTTCAGTACTACGACACCTGTGTTGCTTTCTTCGGCTATTGTTTCACCCTTGTCAAGTTTTTTGTTCACCACATTGGATGGGTTGAACTTCCGATTTGATCTCAAAGTTCCAATAAGGTGTGTCTGAACGTTTTGGAGATCATGGGCTAATGACCACTGATGTATAATAATTATCTGTACAAAGCGTGCGACCCATGCCTACTAATTCTTCCATAAGTTTCATGACGACTCCTGATGGAACTGTCTTTTCCTTTGATTTTCCTGACCACAATAAACATGTAAATTGTACGTGTAACCTCCAGCAAGGGCATAATTTGAAGACTTTTATTCCAAATCTATGTCTCTTATTTGCAATATATTGCCTAAATCCTAATCGCCCTCTCCACGGTACAAGAGTCTCGTCAATGCAAACCACTTCACCTGGATTAACGATCTTTTGGAAATTTTGTATTATTTTGTTCAACAGAGGTCTTATTTTCTGCAATCGGTCCTCAGAAACAATTTCATTGTCATTGAAATGTATCATTTTGAGCAACAATTGAAACCTGTTGCGTGACATCTTCGAAGTAATAGTATTCATGTAGATGCTATTTTTCGACCAATATTTTTCAATTGATGGAAATTTGCATAATCCCATCCAAATATGTAAACCTAAAAAAATTTCCATTTCTTCGCGATCTGTATTACGCCAAGCTGTTACCCTGGACCTTTTGTATCTATTTTTCAATACACACTGAGATGCGTAACGATTTGTTTCTTCAACGATCAGGTTTAAAATGTCCTCATTTATCATAATTTTATAAAATCAGAGGGCTCCTTGTCGTAATAATTTTCATAGAGATTTGATGTTATTCCAGAGTTGCCACTGTCAAATTGAAATACCTTCAAATTGTTTCCGGTGACAGGTCCCCAAGATATTGAAGAATTCACGGATTTTGAGATTTCTTCATTATATTCGTGTGTCTCATCGGCAAACAACGTATTTATTACCAAATCTATTGTTTCATCGACACTGTCTCGACTAGTAGATGGCACTGCATTTTGACACAGATTTAAATGTTCTTTAGGAACACGTTTCGTTTTTGTTTCCACTGAATGCTCGAAAGAATTTTCTGAACCATCACTATCTGAACAATCTGGATTATAATCACTGTCCGAGAAATCACTGTCCGAGAAATCACTCTCTTCCTCTGATAAAACTTCCTGCACCATTATACCAAAACTGTTCATCCTCAAAACGTGACATTGCAATCGCACAACAAAGGAAATGTGAACTGGTCTGTACTATCGCCGGACGGCTGCAGCCACCCCACCTATCACCAACCTTCTCCGAATGCTTCGTGACGCAATAATACCGAGGAAAGACATATCTGGATAAGCTTGATAAGACTCTTAGATGTGGTGACACGTTGGTCTCACATGGCTCCTACGATAAATCTCTACCCTACAGCCGCTTGAGACCGACGTGGCTTCACGAATTAAAAAAATGTTATAATTTACAAAATATGCACGCATCGCGTAACTCAACGTTCTCTAATAATAATCCATAAATTTTTCATATCAATTCTTCAAAAACATTTTTGGCCACTATGATACGTTAAATCAATACAATGGTGGCAGTCAACGTGTTAAGAGAAAATGGCGTTTTAGCGCTACTAAAAATGCGAAATTTGAAGCTCATTTTCACAGAAAATTTTTGAGTTTTCAAAATACTTTATTTGAAGTTATTTGAAGCACTTACACTCACAAATATAATCATCTTTACAAATTGCGGATAATGTGCATATTAAAGATGTGAGAGATCTTTCAAAAATTTACATTTATATAATTTTTGAAAAAAACAAAAAAAACTCAAAATAAACTTCACGCTATACTAATGAGTGTAATTAAAAGTTAATCCGTTACAAAAGTTTCAAGAAAAAAATTGCAGCCATATACGAGAAAATGACGTTTGAGCATTTCTGAAAATGCCGAAATTTGAGCTACTTTTCACAGAAAACGGTAGTGTTTTCGAGAACTTTACTTGACATTATTTAAAGCATATATACTCGTAAATATAATAATGTAAAAAAATCGCCGATAATGTAAATATTAACGACGTGAGAGACAAGTAAATAAATTTACATTTTTGTAATTTTTGAAAAAACCAACCGATAGACCAAAATGGCTTTTATGTCATTGATAGAGTACATTTACCACTATCCCTACCAAAAGTTTAAAGAAAAATTTGGAGCCGTTTTGAGAAAATTTTGTTTTTGTAATTTTTTAAAATGCACATATTGCACGCAATATTGCACGAAAACTACCAAAATTGTGAAAAACATTTACATGACCTTTATTAAAGAACTCAATATGCAGAACAAATTTTATTTGAAGAAAAAATCTCTATCTTCAATTTTGTAGTTGGAGAAAGACGCCGAAAAAAATTCAAACTTTCACAATTTTCGAAAATTCAGAGCTGTACGTGAAAATCGGACCTATGCCATGTTAAAAAGTGTATTTTCCTCTGTTCATACAAGAAATTTAAAGAAAAAAATTGGAGCCGTTTTTGAGAAAATGTTGAAAATCCCCGGGGGGCTTCATATAAAGTACCCCCAAATTTTAAAGAATCTTTTTCAAAATCACAAAGCTTGGACTAGAATCAGATCGACTGGGGAATATCAATTTTGAAGAAAATCGACCGAACGGTTTAGGCGCTAGCGTTGACCACAGACGGACAGACGGACGGAATGCCGTCAATCGATTTTTAAGTATAAAGAAGCAACAAATCATGGATTTTGACCACACCACGTGTTAGGGGATTTTTTTTTCTTAATTTAGCAACTGGTTTTATCCACTTATTCGTTTTCACGGCCCGACAATTAATTTTTTTCCGCCGAAAATTGGCCATTTTTTCGCGCAGCATTACATAACTTTCCCTATACTACGTATATCACTCCGTGTATACGTACGTATACGGGAAAGTAAAAATATTTACAGTGTTTCTTACTGTGATTCCCTTCCCCCAATTTCACTCAATTTCATTTATAACTAACATGAACATAAAATGTAAACAAAAAATAAAATGCATTTACTCACGTGTATTCTCTTCGCGAAATTTATACCATAGTACCAATACTTTCTATCAATTGCCACATTGTAAAACATACTCATTTATTTATTTATTTACGTCAAAAACAGTTAAAAACTGTGTGTGACGACCTATAAGGAGAAGTGAATTTTGTGTACGTTTTCATAATTCTGTATTCTCTATCCTAAACCATATTCTAGTCGAATTTTGAATACAGAAAGGAGCGTTTTTTTAAAGTTTTGTTGACAAAATATTCGCTCCTATATAATAAAATATATTTTCAAAGGTAAATTAGCTATAAACTCCTGCCCTGAACCCTCATGTTCTTCATGAAAGAATAATACTTTTTGCCGCGATAATAAGGAAAGCGATAATTTGAATAACTATATTTCCCACTGAAATTCAGAAGACGTGCACAAATAATGAAGTTACATTCATGTCCAGAAGCAAAACAAGGGACCATCTCAGCATTTGCTCAAGGATCAGGGAAACTGGACGAAAAACCTAATCGAGATGGGGGCCATCAACCCAGAAACTGTGGTACAATACTTGTTACAGGTTCTTGAGAAATATACAGTCCAAATGATAAATAATTACATTAACCATCATTGTTAAAATTAATGTTACTTTCCTTTTTGATGCTCGGTATAGTCTCGAATTGTATAGAAACAGTTATGCAGCAGAAAAGATTTTACTTGTGACTTAAACTTTTCTATGGAATTTAATCGTTTAATGTCTTCTGGCAAAGTGTTGTAATGTACATGAATTGCATGTGAATTTTTTGTAGTGAGCTGTTGATACTGCTACCAGGTGAATATGATTACTACGTCGTGTGTTATAGACATCGGCGTTTGCTGAAATATATTCCCGCCCTTAAGTAAGTAATTTTTGACAAAAACTACTGATTCATAAATCAGGAGACAAGGTAATGGTAAAATTCCTAGATTAATAAAGAGAGACTTACAAGAATCACTTGGGTTGGATTTGCTTATTATTCGTACAATTCTTTTTGTAATCTGAAAGTCTGGGAGCTATAAGATGTGTTTCCCCAGAATATTATGCCATATCTCAGGCGGGAGTGAACATTGGCAAAATATACACAACGAGCTGTATGAAGGCTGACAGAATTTGAAAGAATTCTGAACGCGTAGCATAATGAACTTAATTTTGTGTTCAATTCATTTAAGTGGGCATTCCATTTGAGGTTTGACTAAATTAGACCTAAAAATTTTGTTACATTAACATCAGTCAATGGCACACCGTTCATTTTCAATGGAGTACAGAATTTTTTATTTGATATGGAAAACTGCATTGAATCAGTTTTCTTTTCATTTACTATTAATTTGTTATTACGGAACCAATTTGAAACTATTTACGGTTTCTTTGTTGCAAAGAATATTTGTATCATCCGCAAAGAGAACTGTCCTTCCGTTTCGAATCGCTAAGGGCATGTCATTTACGTGTAATAGGAAGAGAATAGGGCCTAAAATCGATCCTTGCGGGACTCCACGTGCAATTGGCAAAGAACCGGAAAGGTGTGTACATAAAGTTCCATCATTCCAGTAAGGTATTCTACTCTCTGAGATCGTATTTAAGGTACGAACATAGCCAATCTAGAGCAATACCAAGGATTCCATATGAAGGTAATTTGAAAGTAAAATGTTATGATCAATGACGTCAAAAGCTTTGAAAGATCTAAAAATATTCCAATAGTTGCTTCGTTTTGATCCAATGAGGAGGCAACATCCTTAAGAAAAGAAAAAAGGCTGTTTCCGTAGATTTTGATTTCCGGAATCCATGTTGTTAATTTGAAAACGCGTCGTGTTTATTGAGAAAGGTTTCCATTCGCACATAAAAAAGTCTCTCAAATATTTTTGAAAAAACTGACAAAAGAGAAATTGGCCGATAATTTTGAATTTCATTTTTGTTGCCTTTTTTGAAGAGCGGCTTAATCTTAGCTGTTTTAAAAATATCTGGAAAAATTCCGGTGCATAAGGATGCATTAAATATCATGAGTTAACGGGTGTATAATGGCTGGCGCACACGTCTTTAAACAAACAATCCGGAAATTCATCTAAACCGGCCGAATATTTATTTTTTAATTTTACCGATTATTTTGAGAATTTTCATAGGAAGAGGTTTCGGAAACGAACATTGTGTCTAAGATTTTTAGGGAAACGACAGATGTTGAATTTTGTGGCTGAAAACCCTTAGTGAGATCGTCAGCAATTTGCTACAAGGTTTCTAGTTGGTTTGGTCGCATTTTTTACTATATCCCACATTGATTTTGTTTTGTTATTTGAGTTCAAAATATCCTGATCGTGTTTCATCATTTTAGCCTGACTTGTGACTTTTCTTAATAATGATTTGTATTTTTTAAAGTAGAGGAGGAAATCTTGAGATACGTTATGATGCGTTTAAATGCGTTATGATGTTTACGTGTGTGAAAGAAAGAACTCGTTTGTTTTACATGATGTTCTAATCCCTTGTGTTATCCAAGAATTGCTTTTCCGTGAAATATTTAATTTTCTTTTCTGAAGAGGAAAGCAAGGGTTAAAATGAAATAAAGCGTTGAAAAAAAAGAATATTTATCGTTTGTATCAATAGTATTATAAACCGCGCCCCATGACTCCTGCAGCAAGTAATCAATGAATAATTTTATTTTACTTTTTGAAACACTCTACTCATACGTATATTATTTATTGTGTCATTGTTCGCATTTCGTATAATGGTAAGAATTTGTGCATCGTGGTCACTGTATCCTAAATCTTTTGTTTCAATTTCATGTCGAGTAGTGGTTTTGTTAATTATAATTTGATCGATTGCCTTCTTTGAATTTACTGTGATCCGTGTAGGTACTTTTATTGTAATATCTAAACTGAAGGAATTAATTAAATTAAGAAACTGCTCTTTCTCGCAAGATTCGACCAGAAAAATCAATGTTAAAATCTCCGCATACAACAATGGATTCAAAAGAGCGATTGATGACTTTGATTAGTGTTATCTCTAGTTTTTCTAAGAACAAAATGTAATCTCTTTGTTGGAGGCCTGTAGATGCAAAGCAGTATCATTTTAGCATAGGAAGATGTCGTCTTCGTCTTCCGTCTTCGTCTTTCGGCTTCGTCTTTCGTCTTCGACTTTCGTCTTCGTCTTCGTCTCTCGTCTTTCGTTTTTCGCCTTCGTCTTTCGTCTTCGTCTTTCGTTTTCGCCTTCGTCTTTCGTCTTCGTCATTCGTCTTCATCTTTCGTCTTTGCTTTTCGCCTTCGCCTTTCGTCTCCGTATTTTCGTCTTCGTTTTCGTCTTCGTCTTTCGTCTTCGTTTTCGTCTTCTTCTTTCGCCGTCGTCTTTCGTCTTCGTTTTTCGTCTTCGTCTTTTGTCTTCGTCTTTCGTCTTCGTCTTTCGTCTTCGTCTTTCGTTTTCGTCTTCGTCTTTCGTCTTCGTCTTTCGTCTTCGTCTATCGTCTTTCGTCTTCGTCTTTCGTCTTCGCCTTTCGTCTTCGTCTTTCGTATTCGTCTTTCGTCTTAATCTTTCGTCACCGTCTCTCGTTTTTACCTATCGTCATCAGCTTTCGTCTGGTATTTCGTATTCGTCTTTCGTCTCCATCTTTCGTCTCTGAATTTCGTCTCCATCATTCGTCTCCGTCTTTGGTCTTCGTCTTTCGCCTTCGACATTCGTCTTCGTCTTCGTCATTCGTCTTCGTCTTTCATCCTTGTTTTCGTCATCGTTTTTCGTCTCTCGTTTCCGTCTTCTTCTTTCGTCTTCGTTAATCGTCATCGTCCTTCTGTCTTCTTTTACGTCTTCGACTTTCGCCTTTCGTCTCAATCTTTCGTTTTTCGTCCTTTGTCTTCGTCTTTCGTCATTCGTCTTCGTCTTTCGTGTTCGTCTTCGCCTTCCGTTTTCGTCTTCGTGTTCGTCTTAGTCTTTCGTCTTCGTCTTTCGTCTTCGTCTTTCGTCGTCGTCTTTCATCTTCGTCATTCGTCTTCGTCTTTCGTCTTCGTCTACGTCTTTGTCTTCGACTCTCATCTTCGTTTTTCGTTTCCGTCCTTCGTCTTTGTCTATCGTGCTCCTGTTTTGTCTTTGTCTTCGTCGTTTGTTTTCGTCTTTGTCTTTCGTCTTCCTCTTTCATCTTCCCCTTCCGTCTTCGTCTTTCGTCCTCGTCTTTCGTCTTCGTCTTTCGTCTTCGTCTTTCGTCTTTGTCTTTCGTCTTCGTCTTCTGTCTTTCGTCATCGTCTTTCGAATTCGTCTTTCGTCTTCGTCTTTCGTCTTCGTCTTTCGTCCTTGCCTTTCGTCCACGTCTTTCGTCTGTCGTCTTTCTTTTCCGAATTTCCTTTCGTCTCTCGTTTTAAGTCATCGTTTTTTTTTCTTCGTCTTTTGCCTTCGATATGTGTTTCCGTCTCCGTCTTCGTCTTTCATATTCGTCTTTAATCTTTGTCTTCGGCTTTCTTCTTCGTTATTCCTGTACGTCTTTAGTCTTCATCATTCGTCTTCTCACTTTGACTTTGTCATTCGTCTTCGTGTTTCGCCTACTTCTGTGGTCCTCATGTTTCTTGTTCGACCTTCGTCCTACGGTCTTTGTCTATCGTATTCCTGTTTCTCTTCGTCTTTGGTCTGCGTGATTTGTCCTTCGTGTTCGTCTTTCGTCTTCGTCTTTCATCCTTGTTTTTCGTCATCGTTTTTCGTCTCTCGTTTCCGTCCTTCTTCTTTCGTCTTCGTAATGGTCATCGTCTTCTGTCTTCTTTTACGTCTTCGACTTTCGCATTTCGTCTCAATCTTTCGTTTTTCGTCTTTCGTCTTCGTCTTTCGTCTCCGTCTTCCGTCTTCGTCTTTCGTCTTCATCTTTTCGGCTTCGTCTTTTCGTCTTCGACTTTCGTCTTTCGTCTTCGTCTTTCGTCTTCGTCATTCGTCTTTCGTCTTTGCTTTTCGCCTTCGTCTTTCGTCTCCGTATTTCGTCTTCGTCTTTCGTCTTCGTTTTCGTCTTTCTTCTTTCGCCGTCGTCTTTCGTCTTCGTTTTTCGTCTTCGTCTTTTGTCTTCGTCTTCGTCTTCGTCTTTCGTCTTCGTCTTTGTCTTTCGTTTTCGTCTTCGTCTTTCGTCTTTCGTCTTTGTCTTCGTCTTTCGTCTTCGTCTTCGTCTTTCGTCTTCGTCTATCGTCTTCGTCTTTCGTCTTTCGTCTTCGCCTTTCGTCTTTCGTCTTTCGTATTCGTCTTAATCTTCGTCACGTCTCTCGTTTTACCTATCGTCATCAGCTTTCCTCTGGTATGTTCGTATTCGTCTTTCGTCTCTGAATTTCGTCTCCATTCTTTCGGTCTCCGTTTTTGGTCTTCGTTCATTCGTCTTCGTCTTTCGCCTTCGACATTCGTTTTCGTCTTCGTCATTCGTCTTCGTCTTTCATCCTCGTCTTCGTCATCGTTTTCGTCTCTCGTTTCCGTCTTCTTCTTTCGTCTTCGTTAATCGTCATCGTCTTCTGTCTTCTTTTACGTCTTCGACTTTCGCCTTTTCGTCTCAATCTTTCGTTTTTCGTCCTTTGTCTTCGTCTTTCGTCTTCGTCATTTGTCTTTCGTCTTCGTGTTCGTCTTCGTCTTCCGTTTTCGTCATTCGTCTTCGTCTTTCGTCTTCGTGTTCGTCTTAGTCTTTCGTCTTCGTCTTTTGTCCTTCGTCTTTCGTCGTCGTCTTCGTCTTCGTCTTTCGTCGTCCTCTTTCGTCTTCGTCTTTCGTCGTCGTCATTCGTCTTCGTCTTTCGTCTTCGTCTACGTCTTTCGTCTTTCGTCTTCGTCGTCGTCTTTCGTCTTCGTCTTCGTCTTTCGTCTTCGACTGTCATCTTCGTTTTTCGTTTCCGTCCTTCGTCTTCGTCATTCGTCTTTGTCTATCGTTCTCCTGTTTTGTCTTTGTCTTCGTCGTTGTTTTTCGTCTTTGTCTTTCGTCTCCCTTTCATCTTCGTCTTTCGTCTTCCCCTTCCGTCTTCGTCTTTCGTCCTCGTCTTTCGTCTTCGTCTTTCGTCCTAGTCCTTCGTGTTTCGTCTTCGTTTTGTTCTTCGTTTTCGCCTTCGTCTTTCGTCATCGTCTCTCGTCTGCATCTTTCGCCTTCGTCTTTCGTCTTCGTCTTTCGTCTTCTTCTTTGGTCCTCAAGTTTTCTCTTCGTCCTTCGTCTTCGTCATTCGTATTTGTCTATCGTTCTCCGTTTTGTCTTTGTCTTCGTCGTTTGTTTTTCGTCTTTGTCTTTCGTCTTCCTCTTTCATCTTCGTCTTTCGTCTTCCTCTTTCGTCTTCGTCTTTCGTCTTCGTCTTTCGTCTTCGTCTTTGTCTTTCGTCTTCGTCGACCATGGCTGTCAGCTAAAATAAGTTTTTTAGGCTCAGTAGGAATGGATTTCTTTTCAAGTGGGCTAGGATGCGAAGCTTTAAGTGTTTTGTTTTGACACGCTTCCTAGCCTGTTTGCGTTGGTTTGTGCATGTATTTGTCGATGGAAGAGAAGGGTTGTGAGGATCAGGAAGGCGAGGAAAATCTGTTTCATAATCTAAAACACTAAATCGGTTTTGATTTGCGACTGGATGAGGTGTCTGTGTCTTATGTGCAGTCACGGGTGCACGGTTGGGAAAATTCACAGTGTTGCCTACTTGTGCCCAACCGTCATTGTAGAGAACGACCTCTTCCAGCCTTCCGATATGTTTATCTAAAATTACTGTTTACGTGTGTGAAGAATTTCCGAAGGTCGGCTTGAGGGTGTAGAGAGTAAAAAGAGTAGAACGAACGGTAGCCATGTCACGAATGCGTATTAATGTACGTGATAAAATTGGAATAAATATAGAAAAACTCAGATAAGAGCAACAATCACCTAGCTTAATATTTTAAAAGTGTAAGATTTATGTGTATTCGAATAAATTAAAAATTAAGATTCGATACAAGAAAGAGAAGGTACGCTAACTACAAATCTATTGAAAGCTAGTACTTACGAAATTTGGCAATGCGGTTAAGTATTTTCGTTCACTTAAGCTGCAACTGGTTAATACAATGTAGACTATACTTTACCGTAATAGATAAAGATAATAGCTGAAATTTGTCTTCAAAATATTGAATAAGATTTGAAACACAAATTCAAAACCTACTCGATACACCGTCCTCGTAACGTTCAATAAACTGAATAGTCACTCGTCACAAAATAAAATAAACTGAATAGTCACTCGTCACAAAAATTGAATAAAATCTTTCAGTAATTAAGTTAAAACAGTGATATAATATCGAAAATAAATTGATCTGTTTATAGATTTTGATACTTGATCACCAACTCGTAATTATGAAGTTCGTTATGGTTGTTTAAAATTCCTTAGCTGTTAGCGGATCGTCTTCGTTAGAGCAAAAAATCAGGCAAAAATATATTTCCAGCTAACCTGCAACAAGTAATGAACAACACTAAACACACAAAATGCAGTCAGATCGCTAAAAATTGTAGATAAATCACAAAAAATCAAGAGCACAACCAGATGCGTCCAGTCTCAAAAGATGGCGTCAACCAGTCCCACACTTTTACTTTCCCGTATACGTACGTATACACGAGTGATATACGTAGTAAGGGAAAGTTATGTAATGCTGCGCGAAAAAATGGCCAATTTTCGGCGGAAAAAAATTAATTGTCGGGCCGTGAAAACGAATAAGTGGATAAAACCAGTTGCTAAATTAAGAAAAAAATCCCCTAACACGTGGTTGGTCAAAATCCATGATTTGTTGCTTCTTTATACTTAAAAATCGATTGACGGCTATTCCGTCCGTCTGTCCGTCTGTGGTCAACGCTAGCGCCTAAAACCGTTCGGTCGATTTTCTTCAAAATTATATTCCCCAGTCGATCTGATTCTAGTCCAAGCTTTGTGATTTTGAAAAAGATTCTTTAAAATTTGGGGGTACTTTATATGAAGCCCCCGGGGATTTTCAACATTTTCTCAAAAACGGCTCCAATTTTTTCTTTAAATTTCTTGTATGAACAGAGGAAAATACACTTTTAAACATGGCATAGGTCCGATTTTCACGTACAGCTCTGAATTTTCGAAAATTGTGAAAGTTTGAATTTTTTTCGGCGTCTTTCTCCAACTACAAAATTGAAGATAGAGATTTTTTCTTCAAATAAAATTTGTTCTGCATATTGAGTTCTTTAATAAAGGTCATGTAAATGTTTTCACAATTTTGGTAGTTTTCGTGCAATATTGCGTGCAATATGTGCAATTTTAAAAAATTACAAAAACAAAAATTTTCTCAAAAACGGCTCCCAATTTTTTCTTTAAACTTTTGGTAGGATAGTGGTAAATGTACTCTATCAATGACATAAAAAGCCATTTTGGTCTATCGGTTGGTTTTTTCAAAAATTACAAAAATGTAAATTTATTTACTTGTCTCTCACGTCGTTAATATTTACATTATCGGCGATTTTTTTACATTATTATATTTACGAGTATATATGCTTTAAATAATGTCAAGTAAAGTTTCTCGAAAACACTACCGTTTTCTGTGAAAAGTAGCTCAAATTTCGGCATTTTCAGAAATGCTCAAACGTCATTTTCTCGTATATGGGCTGCAATTTTTTTCTTGAAACTTTTGTAAAGGATTAACTTTTAATTACACTCATTAGTATAGCGTGAAGTTATTTGAGTTTTTTTTGTGTTTTTTCAAAAATTATATAAATGTAAATTTTTTGAAAGATCTCTCACATCTTTAATATGCACATTATCCGCAATTTGTAAAGATGATTATATTGTGAGTGTAAGTGCTTCAAATAACTTCAAATAAAGTATTTTGAAAACTCAAAAATTTTCTGTGAAAATGAGCTTCAAATTTCGCATTTTTAGTAGCGCTAAAACGCCATTTTCTCTTAAACGGACATAATTTTTAAAAGAAAATTGCCATTTACGGCTAGGTTTTGTGTTCTTTAATATTCCAAAATTAATGTTTCTGTTCTACCAATAGGAAACCGAAAAATTAAGAAAATGACAAAAAAATGTACTTTTGGCGATGATAGATGGTAGCTGGCAAGAAAGAGTATGTGGCAATTCCGAATAGCTAGCGAAGACCCAGAAAATAGGAAAACTAATACGGGAAAGTCTGTGCCATTCTGTTTCTGTTTTTTGACAAATAAATAAATAAAATAAATACGGTCATGCTTAATTTTTCAAAATACAGAGTAGTTTTTCTTTAATTTGTGACAAACGTAATAGGCCGCTGTAAATTTACTGCGCTTCGCGACAGCTGGATGCGTCGTAAATTAGAATGTGCAAATTTGTATATTATTTCTTTCTTCGTTTCTTACATTCGAACTTTGTTATAGACTTACACATTAATATTTTAGAAATTGTTTATTTTGAAATATTTGAAAAAGTAAAAAGAATTAATAGCTCTCAGAATAGCGACAATGCAGGGTCTGCAACAATGGAATTCACTTTGCGCTCGCGAATATCTGTGAATTAGTGTCATTGTTGTGACCTAATGGAGCTGTATGAAAAGGAGTTATAATTGTCTAATTTATGTTGATATTTGCAGGCAAATATTTAGTTTTGCACCAAATGCTGTACCATTTGTAGTGAGTAGAGAACTTGTTGCATGGTTTTAAAACTCTTCCCTAATCATGGCCCAATGGAAGCATTTCTATATTTCCAGGGTATCAGGCTTCTTTTTCCAATACAGGGTTACAAAACTTTTGCATTCTATTTTTGTGAAGTTGTAGAATTCACATAGTTCTGACAACACTGCAATGGAAATAGTGAGTTCCAAGCGAAGATGTTAGTAGCGCATAAAGTGCAATATTACAGTACTACTTAGCTGTTTCCTCTAATACGGGGAAAGTAAGTGCTGTTGTAGCACCATAGTTTAAAAATGTACTTGGCCGAGATAGATGATAGGTGGCGAAAGGGTGGGACAATGTAAGTTTGCCCAGACCAAAGAAATTAGAAAAAGAATTAGGAGAAAGGCTGTGCCATTCTGTAGCACTAGTTATTTTTCGTATACGCCGTATATACAGAGTAATACACGTAGTATTCAGAATGTTATGTAATGTTGCGGAATACTGATTTCGAGATTTCGCCGGAAATACACGTTTTGGGTGTCCCCTGATGCCGAATTTTTTTTCCTCCAAAATGTCCGTCCGTCCGTCTGGTATGTGAACAACACTAGTGCCTAAAGTATGGGTACGATTTTTCCAAACTGAATAAACCCTTGTCGATCTGGACTGAGTTGAAACTCTGCAATTTTGAAAAACATTAATTTTGGGGTACTTTACGTGAAGTTCTCGGGACATGTTCAAAATTTTCTCAAAAATGGCTCCAAATCGTTTCTTTAAATTTCTTGTGAAAAGAGAGTGAAATATAAAGACTGCATAGGTCCGATTTTCACTGATGAATCTGAATTTTTGATAGTTGCAAGAGACTGATATTTTTTCACGGCGTATTCTGCCCACTACAAAATTTAGATAGAGATTTTTCTTTCAAGTAAATTTTTTTTCTCATAATTAGTACTTCGTTTAGGTCATGAACATTTTTTTAAAAATTTTATTAGTTTTCGCGCAATATTGCGTCCAATATGTGTAATATTAAAAAAATATAAAAAACTTTCTCTAAAACGGCTCTAATTTTTTTCTTAAACTTTGGGGACGTATAGTGTTTATTGTACTCTATGAGATGACATAGACGCTATTTTCTGTATTCTTTTGTTGTTGTTGTTGTTTTGTTTTTTCTTCAAAAATTACACTAATGTATTTTTTTACTTGTCTCTTACGTCGTTAATATTTACATTAGAAGCGATTTGTTCATATTATTGCATTTATGAGTGCATGTGCATTACATTATGTTATATAAAGTTTCTCGAAAACTCAACATTTTTTTTGTGGAAATAAGCTCAAATTTCCGCTTTTTCAGAAACACTCAAACACTATTTTCGCAGAAACGGCTCGAAATTTTTTCTTCAAACTTTTTGTATGCATAATGCAATTGCACTGTTTAAGATGACAGAAAATTCATTTTGCTGTATTATTTTGTTTCTTCAAAAATTACACAAATGCAATTTTTTGAAATATCTTTCACACTGTTAATATGCATATTTTTCGGCGATTTGTATACATTATTGCATTTGTGAGCGGCAGTGATTCAAACGACTTTCAATAAAATTTTTCGAAATCGCAATAGTTGTCTGTGAGAAAGGGCTTCAAATTTCCCATTTACATTTTGCTGTATTCTTTTGTTGTTGTTGTTTTGTTTTTGTTTTCTTCAAAAATTACACTAATGTATTTTTTTACTTGTCTCTTTACGTCGTTAATATTAAACTTAAACGCCATTTTCGTAAAAACGGCACCAAATTTTTCAACGAATATTTCCATACATGACGAAGTTTAGTCTTCAATAACATTCTTAAAGTAGTTTTTCGATTCTGCCATTAGGAAACCGAAAAATTGAGAAAATGTGAAAAACTATTCGCGGCAGCGATAGGTAATACCTGGCAAAGGATGGGACACGACCGAAAAGTTAGCCCCGACCAAAGAAATTAGGAAACTAAACTAGAAAGTCTGTGCCATTACGTAGCTCCACTAGTTTCTTTTGGTTTGGCCCTAGATCCTTGGTGGCATCTAAAACAAAAATAGTACGGACACAAGTTGTAATGCCAGTTAAAGTTTGGGACTCATATATGCACCATAGTTCGGGGCTCATTTTACAACGAACGTTGTATTAAAATTCTGCAAGCTAAAACCGTTCTTTGATAGTCGAAATTACAGATTGCATGCATAAAAAACAATGTTTAAGACTGCCATAAGTATCAAATTGATTCAGATTTGCCCCAAAGAGAGGCCACATGTATAATTATAATGCACAACTTATGAAATTTAGAGTAGCGAAAAAACGGGCGTGGCCTGGCAGCGTAATTTTGAGATTAACACACGTGGCAGTCAAAGGGTTAAAACATGTTTTATTTCATTCGTTAAGAAATCAGTCTAAGCAAACTCAAACTGAAATTAAAAGCTAAAACTTGCCTTCCAAAGCTTTTAGAACCGAGAAAAACACGAACACCTCTGTTTCACATCAGCTTCATTTACAATTGAACCACAGAGCTATGATGGCAAAAATAATTATTAAACTAGTTGTTAAAATCGTTCCTGCTAGAATATTTGCTATGTATGAAAAGATACTAAGGGGGCTCATATTATATAAATCGCTCATATCACCACTTTTACCTCTATCTATTTCTACAATAAACGAGAAATACTCTTCTTTTTGAAAGATACGACTAGACCACGGAATTTTGGTCACCAAAAAGATTTCATTAAGGCACCTAAAGTATGCAACAAAATTGTGAAATTAGGCACCAATAGCCATTAAAATCGACGTTTTAGGCACTTAAAATAAATTAAAGAATGACTAAGCCAGGCAAAAAATAGACATGAAAAAGTTATATTTCTGGCATCTAGAACTGATCTCAAAAGGATTAAATTAGGTAATTTTTATTATGCAGGAAAAAGTATTTTTACCAAAAAAACTTGCACCACACGACCCATTTAACTATTGGCCTTTTTTTTGTAATCTTCGCCTGTCCGACAAGGCTTTTGCCTGACCTGTCTTTCTTCCCCTAGACTTCGCAGACGACCCGCAGCGGCAATAAGTCTAAACCTGTCAACAACGCAACCGCACCAGAAATGGGTGCAATTGCCCAAGAAGTGCGTGTTGATTGGAGACGAGCGTGAAACAACTTAATTATGTTGATTTACAGGGATCATTTTGTTCGTATTTTGGGTGAAAGATTTCGATTTGATGTCGATTGCGTATTCGATCACACAATATTTGCATTTCTGAAAGGTTTTTACGCTTCTTTAAAACGAATTTCAAAATTTAGTATTAAAATATGATCCTTTCGAAAATCACTTGTTTTAAGCAGTTTTAGGAAAAAACATTAAAATAAGCATCAACCGCCCTTTTAGAACATTTTAGGCACTATTAGACGCTTTCATTAGATATATTCTCTCATGGTTGGAAAACATCTGGCAATTATTTTTCACATCCTAAAGGAACTAAATAGACACTTGTCCTAAAATCCAAGGTCTAGTTATGACTCATGATTTTAGGCATGAAACTGTTTAATTTCCAAGTAAATAACGTTCAAAGCAAAATATAATTGAAAGTGGATGTATTAATAAGGGATATTCAAAATAACGCAGAACATTATCCCGCGCGTTTTGTAACACTGAACTAAAGTTCACCGATTATTAATGTATGTTATTAGTACAGGTTAATAAAATTATTGCTTACTAATTATTATTATATACGTTAATAAATATAATATATTATTGACATTATTATATTTCTTCTCAAAATACAGAAACAAGTAAATCGTTTATAAATAAATTTGAAGATCCGCGAAACAAAATTAAATATAGTTTTTTTCAAATTTGTCCGAAGATTGGGGGGGGGGCAGTTGCCCCCTCCCTGGCCCCCCCTGAATCCCGCCTCTGAACGCGGGGTACTTTAGCGAGTATAACATAATTTCAGAAAAACACTATTATTGAAAGTAAAACATTAAAAGATAATCATATCTTCGTGTGAAAATACACGTAATAAAACACTTTAAAAATGTTAGAATAATGATGAACTACTAGAGTAAGTATTAAAGTAAATTATTTGAATTTCTAACCCTCATATACTTACATTTATGCTTTTTCTCCCTATGCTTATTCTCTTTTGATGTTATGTTTATGATCTTGAGTATTTTTCTTGTGGTTAGTTTGAAAGGTAGTAATTCAATTACTACCTTGCCATTACTACCTTGCCATACCTTACCTACTCGCCATTGTATATTTTTTGTGCAATAAAGATTTTATATATTATTATTATTATTATATTACGAACATTTATTAAACAAAGTGCATCACCTCGACACTCACTGCACACGACACGAAATCAAGAGCCCATTCGGACTGAAACTTGTTATACGTACATCTTCATACATCTTCCTACAACTTCCTTCGTACATCATACATCTTCTTGCTTCCCGCCATGACTGCCTTCTGTGCATCCCTAACTGAGAAATCGGTGCGCGGGCTACCCTTCGCCACGGGAAACTGCGTGTCCTTGCAGAACGGAAGCGCGCTCCGAGCACGTACGTGTTCCGTTTGACAACCCTGCCTTAAAGTAAGGACTAACATTCAACTTGAAAAGTGTTACTGTCGCATGGACATATGTACTCAATGATGTATACATATACCACTAGATGGCTGACTCCGCGCTTTCCCAATAGGCGAAGGTGAGGCCGTACAGGGCGCCATGTTGCACGGCAAAAGCTTCGAATGTCAATTGCAGCCCATGACAGTTCGGTAGATTTTTACGAGTGTAACACGTATACATTGTGTTTATTAACATGGTTCTGTTCCATCATAAAAAAGTAAAGCTGTAGGCAACAATAAATGGTCGAAATATATTTTATAATTTACATAAAACTACGAACAGCATTGACGTAGTATTACCAGAGACTTGCAAAAATGAGGACTTTTTTATGATGACTTACAGGTACAAACTTCTTATACTACTTCAGAAGAGGTCAATACTGCACGTGACAATACTGTTAATACTGCACGTGACAGTAACTCTGATCCCGTGTTCAGCAGTTAATGTCAAGGAAATTCTGATCAAACTGGCAATGTTTGTTCCTATCAAATTTTTAACGTAAAAGTAACCTATAGGGCACTTCCAGAAATCTTTTATTCCAACCAACATGAAAACGAGAGCCTGTGAAGCCAAAGAATCAGATTCTTCAATGTCTATGTTACCATAGTCAGCAAATCCTTCATATTTGCCTAAAGAAGAATTATAGACTGTCTTTCTTTTATGTGCATGCTATCAAGTAGCAACGCTGCTTCTTCTGAAGCATTTCCTCTACCAATTCCTTCAAGAACTTCTTTAAAAAAAAGAGGATTGCAATTCACCGATCCCATCCAATTTCCTAATGAACTCTGAGCGGGTAGAGTGAAAACTTTCCTCAAGTACTCATAAGCCCTCGGAGAATAAAATTTACAGTGAGAGCAAATTTTTCATTTCATCTGAATATCTTCTTCCATTATTCATTCTGGAACCATTGCATATTTCATTTTCAAACATTTCCAAAGCCATGCCTGAAAAATTATGATGCAACACTTGAGTTGCATGCTCATTAATAAGGTTGTCATCTTCAATTTATAATTATGTCTTTATAACATTCGATTTTTAATGTTTTGCAACGTATCTGCTGTTGAAGAGTCTTTATTTTCCTCTTCATTTTCTTTTTTTCAGGTGACAACTGGGAAAGAGGTTTCTTAGTAATTCCTTCAAATGCGTAGGTGTGATCACTTGCATCACTAGAGCAGGGTTCGGATTCCGGTGATGAACTTCGGTGTTTTGGTGGCATTCGCTTCACAATTGGTGTATTAAGGTGTCGGGGAACGTTAAA
This sequence comes from Acheta domesticus, assembly GCA_031308135.1. Taxonomy (NCBI): domain Eukaryota; kingdom Metazoa; phylum Arthropoda; class Insecta; order Orthoptera; family Gryllidae; genus Acheta; species Acheta domesticus. Next base: position 174,461,510 of record JAHLJT010004567.1, read on the forward strand.
TATGCTTGGTATAGCATTAAATTAAGAGTCTTCCTGCTACCCTCAGGTCGCACTTCATAATCTTCTGACGCAAAATGTTCATGCATATATAACTATATTTATTAGGAACAAAATTTTTCCTTCCCATTGCAACTACCCACTGTTTTGTTGCCAGCACATTCTTCAAAGGAAATCTAGAAAACAAGTAATATATTTCGATAAATGAAATACACAAATATCATAATTGTTCACGTAGCACGACAGTATTAAATACGTCAAAAAAAAAATACTTTTATTTACCTGTGGAAGCTTATATTTTGGCCTTTTTTTCTGCCTGTTCGTGCAATTGTAAGCGCTGCACGATATAACCATTTTTTATAAAGGCATGTACAGAACACTACACAATACAGTTGCGTATGTTAACACTAATCACACACGGGAAAACTCACTACAACACACCGCTTTCGGCAACAGGAATAAGGTTTTTGCCGTGCAAAATGGCGCCTAGGCGGCCTCACCGCCAAGGCCCCAGTCATCCATCTAGGATTAGTATGTATACATCATTGTATACTGCAAAGCGTCATAGGGAATTTTCATTACTTTTGTGTTGGCGATTGTGTGTTGGCAACATTACCAGAATTACCCGATATATATCGTGATAATGCGAAAAGTGACATTTTTTTATTCACGTTTGCAGCAAAAAAATGACGACTCCGGGAGATTCCGCCAACATTTCAACCGTGCATTTACCATTGTGATCGTTTGTAATTATTTCGAGTGACTTGCGCTATTATTTCCACAATTTTACATTGGTTTTATTTTAGTTATTTCACGTCTAGTAGTGCTCTCAGTGAAACCCTTATACCCGCTAAAAACAAAAAACAATCACCCTAATTTGAAATATCCCGCCAGGGGCGCAAATTCTACGCTTGCCATGGGCGCCCGAATACGTAGATACGCCTCTGTTGTGAGAAAATGTATGACTTTTTGATTGAAAAGTGTTACAATACAAGAAATATCCAAAGCTGTCTTAGACGATCATTCCCAGTACTTGGAGCCAATGTGTTCTTATAAACGTAAACAGAAATTGTTTGAGTTATTGTAAGTGATTTTTTTTATTTATATCGAATTTTGAGAATAAACTGAATTGTTAGGTAGCCGAGGTAAGATTTACATATTTTACTAACGTTCAGAAACATTAAGAATGTTATGTTAATATATTTACTATGTGAAGATAATTAACATGGGTGGTTCTTAAATAAATAAATAAATCAGTCTTATCTTTAAATAATGCTGAAGGTTATATGTGATAGAGCAATTTTTGTGAAAGCTGTACCACAACTTCCAAGGTTTGTTGTGAAAAAACCCTTCAAAAATATATTAAGTCAGCTTTGCAAAGAAACAGTTTACTTGCGTGTGACGAGAACGCAGATTTAATAACGATCATTGACATAATTTGTGAACACTTTTTTATCAGAGGTCGTGAAGAACATAACCGCTGTTACTAAAGAAGTAATGGAGATGCCTAAATACTTGAATTCAAGTCTCTAAATAGAAAAGTTTTGTATTTGTAATGCGGATCTCCGTATATTTGCGTGCAACAGCACATCGAAGAATGGTTAGAGTCCCTAGATACAGATCTGATCTGTATCTAGGGACACTAAGAATGGTCAGCGAGCAGCGCGCTAGCGGTCAGTAGCGGAACTTCTAACGTTATAGCTGTAACAAGGAGGAGGTTAGAGCGCATATAGCGGGCTATGCCCTGGGTGGTCAGGAAGACACCCGCGGCGGCGCCGGAAGCAGAAAACAAAGCTACCCCATATACCAAGAGGAGGGACCAACGGCCTCGCGAAATTGCAATTCGCGTGCGTAAACAAGTGTATCGCCATTAAATTTCAGGCTAGCGCAATGGTTTTGAGTAGAATTGAGTCCTGCCGAAAATTGCCAATTTCAACAGGTGGGGTCGTTGAATTTTTGCTATTTCAGTTACACAAAAAAATGGCAGAAATGCACACATCTCCCAAATTATGGAAAATATTGCGATACAGGAAGCAAAATCTGTGTTTCAAAATTCAATATAGATTCAGAAAATTTCCTCATTTGCCGCATTTGGCGACAAATGTGCCCTGAAAATCGCGGGTTTCAAAGAATTCTAAAATATGGTCAACTTTGGCGCGCTCTCCCTCCGAAACTATCATATCTAAAGCACTAAGATTTAACTGGAGATTGTATGTACATTACTGTTTATATTGCAGGTATGAGAGGAATTTTAATTAATAAGGAGGAATTAAAATGGTGATGTCCTAGAGTACATTTCGAGAAAAAGTGCGTTTTTAGTTGAGTTATTCGCGTATTACCGTAAAACGAAACATATGATGGAAATGTGCTTATCGCCGGTGTATTCGCCATTAAATTTCAGGTTACAGCACTGGCTTTGAGATGAATCGAAGAAGTGTTATTTTTCGTTCCAACATGAATTGGATGACTTTGTCAAATATTGTGGGAAATGTGGCAGTATATAGTAGTGTCGTGAATATAGACTCGTTCCCACTCAAACGCGATGTGTGGATTTGTGGGCATTAACTGCTATTGGAAACAGGGAACAGAAGCAAAACTATTAAAAAGCAACGGCGGCCATTACGTCATCTCTCACGCGGTGAGAGATGACGTAATACACCAAATGATTTGGACAGCTATTTCCTGGAATATTTGTGACGAAAAGATTGCAAAAGGATGGGTAGAGATCCATTCCCGTTTCGATTGAACATTGTAATATTGCATTTTGTGGCTTGTGGTTTTTCCAATAAGATTATACTTTTTTGTTTTTCTAAATAAAGTATTTTTATAATTTTTAACTGTTTTGTAAACGCCCTTTAATATTTTCCTTTATTGCTTTAGGTTTGAGAAGATTACGTTATATTACCAGATTAATGTACCCATGGTTATACTGCGATTTTCGTAACTTTGTCCCTGACAGAAATCAGCTGTTTCGCTACCATCCAATCGGGAGCTTATATTTCGCGATAGTGACGTCACTATGGTGACTCAAGCTCTCTATTGGATGAAACCGTGAACAGCTGATTCTGTCAGGGACAAAGTTACGAAAATCGCAAAATAGATTTTCAAGTGAATACATGTTTACATACGTAAGTTTGTATTGGTAAATTGGTATTGCATGCTGCAGAATGGCATGACTTGTTCGCAGGTTGGTATCACGTCAAAATACGGATGCAATGCGGTGCGTCCCCCAACATGTAAAGAATATCCCCTTTTAGTTTTAAAAAGCTACAGCAACCTATATAGCCCTGAGTAATTTACAACAGTGCGGTCTACCAAATGCGTAAAATGGCGCGCGGCTTACAACAAAAATTGCCGCGAGTTTGCACTCTCAAAATGTAAGGGTATTTAAATACAAAGTGCGATATCTCTCTGAGATTGTCAAGGATCACTTAAATGGATTGACCTGTGTGTGCTCCAAATAATTTGAAAGTTACAAATAATGCGCGAGAAAGTGTGTGCTTTTGAGCACCACTAATTTGTTCTCAATGTGCTAAGGGGCCGTTCATAAATTAAATTACGTAACGCAAATTTCAATTATTTTCAATACCCCTTCCCCCCTTTATAACGCACCCCCCATCACTATGTAATGCAGCATAACTCTGCCTTAAAACACCGTACCTCCCCTTTAGAGATACATAATTTATGGTTGACCCCTAAATGAAAAACCAGAGAGTTTGATAGGTTGTCAAGAGGTGTAAAATAGCATTATTAATTTCCTAACTTTTTGATCACTTTTAATATCTGCAGTAGTTTTACCACAATAAATACAACAGTTGATAATTTCATGAACTTTATTTTGTATAACTTTACAGAGCAATACTGTGAAATACATTTGTATTAAAGAAATGTTTACAAAAAGGCAAAACAAATGCACACAAATATATAAAGAGAAAGAGAAACTCTAAGATCATTGCAAGGAAACAAGAACACCATCTCTCTCATGGAAACAAATGTTTAACATGTCTAAATGTAACTTATTATTACTCTCTTAAGACATGAAAAATAGTTAATAGAACACTACATACACAAGCAAAAAACTTGACATACATACATTTTTCACCAAAGGCTTTTTTGTTTTTGTTGTTTTTTTGTATACAATAAATATTCTGTAAACGTCACATACATTCTGAATTTTCTATTAGTCCTCTTTTTTCTAATAATTTACTTGTGCCTTAAAAATGAGAGCACTCAGAGATTGACAACAATAATTTATTCATCTATGCAAAGCAAAATTTAAACCCACATATTCTGGGAATGTCAGTTGTGTACATTGATTCTTCTAGTATATTATTACAATTTTATTCTTAAAACTTCTTGGCAATTTTACATCTTAAAATATCCTTTTGATCACATCTGATTTACTATCCGATGCATTCTGAGCTATGAAAGGCAGGAGTACTTTACCAACACATACACATAGCTTCAAGAACCAATATAATGTAAGCACTTTCAAAACAAATACTAATACAATAACATTTAGTTTCCTTTACTCTTCTTCAGAGAAAAATATTAAAACTAAATAGGAACTAGAACAGTAAAAATAAAAACCAAAAAAATTCTATGACCTACTATATTTCGGACAACTAATGCACCTAAATTAAATCAAAAATATTTGATCACAAACTTCATGAAAAAGTACTTCCATTCCCATGTAACTCCCACTAGAACTAATTTACAAATTTTAAATTATCATTAGATACTAAGAAAAACCATACAAAATCAACAATAACTGGCTTTCTGGACTAGACAGAGAAATAACCAAAAAACTTGTCATACATCTAAGCAAGTAAGTTTCACCCTAAATTGAAACACACAAACCACCACAGCTACCTCTTAAATAGAACATGAAAACATGTTACTTGCAATAGCAAAGAATCCCTGCCCTTATTATTTTTTACATACAGTGTGGTTTGCGTTTGAATGGTAAGATTTAGTTCAAGCTAAAGATGTTCAACATATAGCTTATCTTACTTTCTTCAATGCATACACATAATGCAGCTTTATAAACACACGACGTTAAGTAACAGTAATAAGCAATGTAGCATTACCACAACCAGTTACACTTTCCCTCCCTACTTTTCTTACACTTATTCTAGAACTTACTACTGGCCGTAACACAAGACAAGTCTCAGTAACAGAAGAAATGTGCAACTTCAAAAAAAAATGTACATAATACACAGTATTCTCATTCTATTCTTCATCTTTACTTGTAAAGTAACATTTGTGTGGTTTAAAACACTACAAGGAAAATTAAAAGTAAAGTAAATTACACTTATACTAACTTTTGGTCGAGTTAACATTGCAGAACATGTTGACATTTTTCGATGGTAAAAATAACTAAAACAGTTATTACTTACAGATATTTGATTACAAAAAAGGCTTCTAAGGCCAGCCCTGTCCGTAATTCTTTTAAGCGATTGTGTGGACCTGCCATCACAGTTGTCAATACGAATTCAACTATGAGAGATAACAGATAACATATTTATCTAATCACCTGCAATTCTGATCTGACTAGCAAATGCAACAGAACGATACGCCAGAATCATCAAACTATCTAGTGATATTTAGTAATCAACAAATTTCAGATTTTTTCCTCACAAGGAGAGCATATGCCATTTGTATCATTTAATTTCATTTCAACATAATTAATTTGATGGATATTTGAATTTTTTTTTAAACTCACTTCTATAAATAACCTAATAATGTTCAGGAAATGCAACAATTTCATGGTTACTCTAATTTTTTGCGCAAGGTATTTTTAATAAACAAGATCCTGAAAAATTGTTAACAGATTGCCAATTTTAAATAAAAGAGCAATTTCTTAAAAAGGAAATCATTATTTGAGTACTGAAAGCAAAACAAAGTCTAAGTTCATTCAAACAAAAAATATAAAAACAATGATTTCAAGACTTTTGTAAAGCCCTGATCTTGAACTGGTAACTAATCTGTGAATCAATGACTTCCCTTGATGTATTGCTATTTTTTACAGTTGCAATTCTGCAACAATTAATGCCCATTAACTTGTAATTCATCAGCATTTCAACCATTCTACACATTGTCCTTCCAATGAATTGTTTATAGATGCACAATTAATCATGCAGAGATTCAATGTTCACAATGAATTATGAAAATCCAACAATAAGGACAAAGTAAAAATCAATCTTCACGTGAATACACACTTTTATTAAATACCACTAAAATATTTAGTTCTGAGAACTTCACTGCATTCCAAATCATTGGTATACAAGTAGACAAGCCATAATTATGTTACGAGGGCAGCCATTGAAAGTTTAACCACACAATTCAACAATTCAGAGACAACTGAAATACTGTTGACACTACAGACATTTCACAGTGGCTTTCATTCATGTTACAGTAATAGCATAAGAACTCAGAGAGAGTTGTTTTCTTCATCATCCAATTTTACAAAGACTTAAGATGAAATATCACATTTCCTCCAAATATACCAAGCGTCAAGAATAAGCATCAAATGCTATTAAAAACTTTTAGTTAATAGTAAGTACAATTAAAGATTTTTAATGATGAAAGACAACTTTCACTTGAAATTTGAAATGTTTTAGTACCAGATTGTCTTTTCAAAATCTTTTCTTTACATTCTCTTCTGCAGAGAACAAAAATTTTGTAATTTGCTTTAATCTGCTCATAGAATGTACTGATTATGAAGTCAAAATAATTTTCAAATCACGTAAACCATTTCAAGGGCCAAACTACTTTCTCTAAATGATTCCCAATAAAGAGAGAGAAAAAAATTACATTTTTCAAGACTGAAATTTATGAGAAATATCAATGTCAAATAACAATCTATTTAATATTTTAATGATATATTTGGTCACTAAAGCCGCACACTGAAGATAAACAAAATAGGTCCACTTATAAAATAGGCCTTTTCTATAATATTTTTAAAACAAGCAATGGATGAACCAATATCATCATTTTGTGTTTTTAAGAAATGTATGAGAAGTATACAAATTCTTTCCCACTCTATCCATAGGCCTTCAGGATGACTTAGCTCCCAAGTAATTCTCGAAAATTATTTCAACAGAGAGTTTATAAATATTCAAATGAAACAATACATAAAAAACTGAAATGATACCTAATTTTATGGTGAAATCTGTCAACAGCATATTAAATTTGCAATTTAAAAAACAAAAAAAGACTTTATTTCTTGTTGTGTTCCTTCTTGACTTCCATTAAATTCATGCAAGATTGTAAAAACATTATATAACCCAAAAGGTAACATTTAATGTTGTAACATTACAAACACTAAAAAATAAAAAAAATTCAAATCTTGTAACGACCAAAGAAGGCAACCCATCAAAAGAAATCCACCAAATTAATAGGCCTGCAAGCATAAACTGCTTAAGCAACCTCTTCTCTGAGAGCTCAACACCAAAATATCATCACAATATACATAGAGATATGGTAATTCAGCTCTTCCCCCAAAAAATAAGAGCAAATAATTCAGGGATGATAAAATGCAAAATCTTCAATTTAAGGTCTGAATAACATCAAAAACCATTTAGCATCACGTCATCCTTCATTATCACCAAATCAAAATACTAATGCCAATAATCACAGTTAAAACTGCACCAAAAGGGTTGTGCCATTCCCAATAGGGGCTATTTTCAATTCACAACAAAAGTGATTCCTCCAATAATTACATGATATGTAAAAATTATAAATTACGTAGGACTTTTAAGATCAAACATCTGAACGTGCTCAAAAATGTTCCACTTCAGTCAAATTTATAACAGGTCCCACAAATTTATCACTTATGGAAACATAAATCAGACTAGAAACAATCATATGGCCAACACTAACAGATTATCAAGCAACAGCTGTAAGGTTACTGCAGTGAAACCTCATTCTACAAAACTTCCTCCAAATAAAAGAAATAATAATAAGTTAATTATTGAAGATGCAAATGTAAAAACAAACTTGCAAAAATACATTAAATTTAAAAATAAATGGTGACAGCATATTTCATTTAAGTAGCATAATACTTCGTTTAAATTTCAAGGGTCCCCAATTTGTTTCACCGTAAAGATACTCTGAAAAATCTTCACTTAAATTTGTCTTAAATATGTACTGTATGAAAAGAGTATAACCTACTAGTATTCATAATATTGATAATTATTATGTGAGATTCAAAACATATGAAATTTATGTTAATACATTGTAACCACAGTAATCCAATTTTATAAGTAATACCCAATCAGATAACGGTCATAAGAATAAGAATAAAGATATATATCTTTATGTAATGAAAATATATCAAAAATGTTATAAAAGTCACAAAATGCCAACGAAAAACAAAATAATTTTTTGTATCAATGACAGAAAATCTGTTTGCTGGCTTATCATAATTTCCTGAACAAATTATTGATTTTTGAAAAAATGTTCTGAACTGTAAAAACAGACTGCATTTTTATGAAAACTAATTAGTATCGGAACTTGGTCACAACAATATTGAACCATTTTACAAAACTTCTGCAAGCTGTATCCCATTTTAATATTAATTGAGCCAAAAGTAGAAGATGCACTGATGGAAAAAACTCCCAAAAGAAAAGAAAAGTAAGTATTCCTGAGCTATACAAGGAGTCAATAGACTACAAAAGCTGGTTCACAAGGATATTTAGGGCAGAGTTACTGACCTAAGCCTAGAACTTTTACTGTGCCAGTTTCAACTCCATTAGCTTTAACTTCACATTCAGATTCACATTAGTTGTTTAGCAGGAGTCATAATCTAGAAAATAAGTTCCAACACTTTCTCTTCTCCCATCTATCCCCTTAATTTACAACATCCTTTTCTTGTAAATTAATCCTTATAAATAATATTAAAAGGGCACTCAATCATTTTCACTTATCTCCTTCCCACAAATATAAAGACAATGATCATTGAGAATCAACTGTAAAGTAGTTTAGACTAGCTAAATACAGGACTCTGTAGAGGAACTTCACATTCTCAAAACACAACTAAAACTTCTGGAAGTTAAAAGTAATTTTCGAAAGCTTCCTTGAAATTAGAGACGCTGAAACCACCTCAATTTTCAATATTCTATTTCAATTAAGTTTTCGTAAAGTAATGAATCAAACGTGTAATACCTAATTGATCCATAATGCAAAAACTTATTACTGGAAATAAATATTTCACATATCTTTCATTCAAAATATAACTACATTTGTCACACTTCACTTTAAATTAAATTTAATAATTACAAACATTTAATTTTCAAAATATTATTAAAATTACCAGAAAATCATAAAATTAATGCAACCAAACAACTATTATGATTTTGATTAAAGTGTGTAACTGAAGTTAAATGCAAAGAATAATTGCAAAAAAGAAGTTTCACTGCACAATATCCATCTACCAACCTCCTTTGTGCCTCAGACCATGCTATGACTCCTACAAAAATAAACCAGATAAATATTCTTTGATGTCATAAAGTAGAAGTTCACACTTTCCAAACTTCAAAGTTTGCAGACAATTTGCATGTATAAATGTCCATTATCAGGGAAATTCCAGTTCAAGTTTGAGATGGTCTATAAAGAAAGTGTGCTAGATACATTCATACTTTGAATGTACAAGAAAGAATATTACCTACAATCTTCAAGCTGTGATACAATGACCTAACTTTCCTCAGAAGGTTCAGTTCCAAAATACCGATCCCCAAAGTTACCTATGCCAGGCAAAACATAAAATTTTTCATTTATCTCTGGATCTAAAGCTGTTGTAACAATGCGGACACCAGGGAATGCATATGCTATAGAATGTACACCTGTAAAATTAAAATAGAACACAAATCTACATTTGTATCTTTTTCAACATTCATTTCACATTTACTATATGGTAATTAAAGGGAATGTACCTGATTCTGCCATAAGAAGAGAAACTAATAAGATGTTTTCTTCTGGAACATCATGATCCAGTAAAACTCTCACAGCCATCATAGCTGCAGCTCCAGTAGCCACAGTGGCATCCATAAGAATTACTTTGTAATCTTTGATATCCTTTGGCAAGCGCAGGTAATACAGCTAAAAATCAAACCAATGAAAAGTTTTAATCTTTTAATGCATCAATACTGTTCTCATGACAATAAAGGTGTTCAGTTCTGAAGCATAAAATATAAGTAGCTCAAAATTAATAAGTAGTAGTAAAATTAATATGAACATCTATGAATTCAAAAAAGAAATTCACAAATCTAATAACATAAATCTTTACTGAAAATGGAAGAAGTGTTGCAATTTGCATATATATAAGTTTTATTAATCCTCTGAAATTTCTACTGTACCTCAGGTTCTCCTGTTGACAGATTAGTCTGAATAAGAATTTTCCCAATACGAATATCTTTACACACATCACATACTGCCTGTTCCATTGTCTCACCAGCCCGCAGTATAGATACACCACAAATCTTCTCACTTGCACAACGTTTTCCATGATACAGACCACCTTGAGGTGTTTCAACAACAACTTCCTGATATAAAATCAAAACATGTAGTATATTATGGCAGTGTATGATTGGTTTATTCTTTCCATTATCAAAATGTACACTGATTTTAGTACACAGAGAGCATAAAATGTGTATGTATTCCATACAATGAAATCACTCTGTAGGAGTTGGCTCACACATTTGCCCATCTATTCACCTTTATATGCACTTCACAGTAGGCACTGTATGCACCTTTAATGTGCACTACACATCTTTACAATTATCCTCATCTAATGAATTAATTTTTAGGCTGTTTGTATAGTGACATTTATTTTTTTAAATTCAATTCAATATTTTACATTTTAATGGCTGAAATGACATTATTATTCAACATTTTAATGGCTGAAAAATTTGATTTAGTTCTAAAACAAAGTATTCAAGCAAAAAGAGTTTTCTGATGACAAGACATTAAGAAGTTAACTTGATTAATATCTTCAATTTAATTTTCATATACGATAATTTGCCAATGCAATTTAAGAGCAAGTAAGTGTCTGTCATTAAATGTGGTAAGACATGCTGCACCCTATTTTAAGTAATTTGGTTTTTATTTGTAAATAGGAAACATTTTGATACAGTAAATAAAACAAACTTCATATTCTTATGTAGCTGATACAAACCTTAAACGGCAATAATGAGAGTGCATATTCAATTACAAGTCGAATAAGTCTTTTGGAATAAAATATAAATTCATCTCGAGGAGTGTCTTTGTTACGAATGAACGTATGCAACCCCTTGATCTGTGGAGTAGAAGGCAGCAAATAAACTGAGCTGGGAAGAGGTTGACCAATGTATGAATGAGCCAAAGTTTCTCTCAACTTAAATCCTCGCTGAAACAAACAAAAACAGTAAGTATGAGCAATTTTATTGAATGACTAATTGGAATTATTATGATTCTGACTACTTGATTCTAAACCCCCAGTATTGTTTATTCATGAGAACCTTTCAATTTCTTAAAATATGAATTAAAAAATAAACTTTATGCATTTCCCTTAGACTATTAGAGCAAAATATCATAGATGTTACCATGCAGAAAGAAAGAGGAATTTCACTATTGTTCAATGGAAAATTGCATTTCAGGATGGCTGTGATGAACAAAAAGTAGAGGGATAATGAAGATATGCATTTGGAAGGTACACATCCGGGTGACATACCTATGGCAACAATGGTTAATAATGTTAAGTCTACACGTTAATTGAAAGTTTTTTATATCAGTTAACAAGTAAAATTTTTCTATAACTTACCAACTGAAGTTGAGTATGCACATGATGTACAATTAATTCAATTGCAACTTCATTTTCACCTCCTCTGGGAACAATAATATCTGCATGCACCATTGTTGGAGCTATGTAATGATAAAATGCTGGCTTGACCATGGTGGAGTACTGTTTCAAAACTCCTTCTAAATCTCGGCCCCGCTGGGAGATATCTCGACGAAGACGACGAGCCAAACGGACATCAGCATCAGTGTCCACAAACACTTTCATATCTAACATCTGTCCACACAGGAGAATTAATTAGGCAAACAAAACAAAGAAATAACCCGAGGCATGTTACAAATTGTAAAGAAACTGTAGAATAAAATTAAGATTACTGAATTGCCCAATTACCTCGCTCTACATATTTATAGCTTCTCACATATATTTTTGTTGAAAAGTCCCATGAATTTTATACAAATATACATTCAAATTCTTGTGAACTTCACAAAGAATCAGAAAGCACACACAAACACAAATGCTGACAGAAATATGTATTTGCATAATAATATGAATGATAAAGTCCATGAATGATACTTCATTTGCAATATTAAATAAAAATACAATTAAAAAAGTTTGTTAAGATTATGGTTATGAAACATAATTTCCTAACTCTCAATGCAAGAGCAAGGTTTATTATTTTAACATACTGTGAACAAGAACTCAAGTGTTTTCTTCAAATCTGAAGTAGTAAAATTCGTAGTATAACTTCAATTTATTTTTCGAGTCCTTTCACATTTGATCAGCTGTTACGGTTTCATCCAATCAGGAGCTTAAATGTCACTACTCTAGGTGTTATCCAAGCTCCCAATTGGATGACACCATAACAGCTGATTTACATCAATGAATTCTATCTTTAAATTGAAGTGTATTACCAATCGAATGCATTTATTTAATTTGGCCAGACTGTCCTTATACTTTCAACAGAAAGGAAATGCTGGGAAAATGAGTAAATACTTGGAGAATGCTGAAAAATTAGTTCATACTTGTCTCACACATAGAGATATGTGAGGTCTGGTTGTTGTGTGCTGTTTACTACATGGAAAAAATTAATTTCTCAGATGAATCTGGTGTGAAAGATGGCCACATTTTGCATACGCAGTTTGTGAAAATGATTGAAAATTATAAAAGTATTAAATAAGTTACAACTTTCAAATATGAATGCCAGAAAAGAAACTGCACACTCCAGTTCAGTTTTAGGCAAACCCCCTCAAATTAAGAATTGGTATGCATGCAACTTCCTTTCCAGGCTTAACAATGAAAAGTTAACTGAACTGCAATGTTGAATACTTTTCACGATTCACTTATATTATAATAATAAATTATTTATCAATTTTGTTTTATTTCTTCTCCCCAGTGCTCACAATTATTTTGATAACAACAGAAGTGTTAGCACCACTCCATGACCTAAAGAAATGAAAACAACTTCTGCTAATATCTTTCAGGTGTAATAATGGGAGTGCAGTAGTTTATTGGCGTTTATAAAATCAAGAATACAGCTTTGATTATTATTATTATCATCACCCTATGATTATTACATTCTTTTATACACTTTCAAATGTGAATATACATTTCTGTTCCAAACACCACATTCGCATATCTCGAAAGCAAAACACATAAGAGCAGTCACTACCATGCTTAAAAAAATCACAGTACTTACTTACAAAATTAAGTAAAAACTCAATTTTATTCACATTTGAAGTCAATGCTGGAAAAATAAGTTCTTACTACAAGATATCTTCGTATTTACCTCAAGTAAAAGTTAATACGTAAGTTTTATTCTTAAGTACTTCAAAAGCTTCTAGTATAAGCATTTACTTTGCAACCCGTACCTCTATTAGCTATAAATTTATAAAATTCCTTACATCACATTTATGTCACCTTTGAAAAGCACTATGTATTTCTAGTCTTCTTTAAATTTACAGAATAAGAACCTACTGCTGCTTATGAGAGATCATTACGTTTCTTTGCAATTAATGGATGCCTGAATGTAACAGTTGGAAGCAACTACAAAAGGAACAAAGAACGTTGTTTCAGAACTAGTGATTTGGAAGTACCCACCTAACCTTAAACATTATTTTTATGTATTATTATTATTATTATTATTATTATTATTATTGTTGTTGTTGTTAATTAATTTTCTTCTGTACATAGAATTTTTATGTTATTTGATCCTTCTGTAGTTTACTCTGACTTACTAACCTACATTCAGGCATGCATAAGATGCAAACGCTGAAGAGATTCCTGATGTAACATCAGCAGTACTCCCATTTGGAAACTTACTGTAAATGAGTAATGTAATATATATATGTGTATATATATATATATAGACAGAGAGAGAGAGAGATACATATACACATATATATGAAGTGACAGTTTGTAGCAAAGCTTAGTAAATAAACTGTCACTTACCTTTAATACTGCAGCACTATAAAATGTAAGAATTCCCTCAAATATAATCACATTTGCACCATACATGGTTTTCTGAAAAACAAGCCTTCAATTTAGTGTGCTTTAACAGAAACAACTGAAAGTGAGCAAAGAAATCTTCAATAAAACTTACTGTCCTACTTTCTCGGGAATGAGTCACAAAATTATAAATAGGAACCTCCACTTTCTTCCCTTCCTTCAATCTTTGAAGAGTTTCAACCAGCAAGTCAATATCAAATGCATCTGGATGGTCAAAATTGTATTCATTTCTAGCAGCTAGATTATGTTGCTTTTCATTTAACACCTATGAAAATTACAAATGTTTAATGCATTCAGATAAAAGTCATTATTTTTAATAATTGAAAGAATAAAAGCAATTTTTATTTGGGAGAACATATACCTCAATTTTATCACAGTAGTAATGTAGCAATGCAAATTACTACTGTCATTTAAGTAAGAAAATTCCTTATTATTTCAACAATTAACTGATTAACATAAAATGACTTACATTCAGAACTGTTTAATATAAATCAGAAGATGTACAATATATACTTGATTTTTTCATCCAAGTAATGTGTCACTTATCAATGTACATTTATCATAAATGTACCTTATAAAATGAGTCCATACTGAGAAGAGTGACCCAAGGAACATCTAATGATTCTATTATCTTGGCAGCAACAGTAGTTTTTCCAGAAGCACTTCCTCCACAAATACCTGGAAGAAAAAAATTGAGAATCAAACACTAGAATTTTTAGATAATAAACATAACAGTTCTATCACTCTTACCAATAACAAATGGCTCTACTTGCTGGCCAGCAGAATTGTACCATGGAGGACGGCCTGCTGTGTAAATGGTACGGTTATGACTGCGAAGAATGTATTCTGCTGTTACCTTCTTGGATGATTGAGACATAGAAGCAGTTCGTTGGCGTTTTGAACGTGGAGATTTTTGAAGAGAACCTGATATTTAAAATCACAAATGACTGGATCTGGGGTTTGGGACACAACTCGCACAAGTTTAAAACAACAGGACAAATAAAGACACCACAAACCCGTTGATGGGGGTCGTGGAGACGTTGGGGGAGGAGTTGCAGCCACGGGATACACATCACTCCCCTTTTCTTCTTCCTCCTCAGCATCATCCTGCACAAACACTTGGTCCACGACTTCCGTATCACCAACATCGCTACGACAATAATGGGACACTGCTAAAAACCCAGCTAATACTAATGAGTACTATTTTGTAATTTTTTACCATTATCACCTCAAACGAAAATTAAATTTTATATCATTTTATGAAAAGAAATCGATATACCGCGTGATCAATGACTGTGATCCTTGACATTTTGGTTATGCACATGTGCACATATCAACACAAGTCTACTAGTTACAACTACTCAAATTTTCAAGGGCAAAATGAATACAATCATGCAATATGTAAACACATAAACCATAGACAAAGAAAAAAAAGAATATTTTCATAATATAAATTACTATACCTTTCAGAACTTGCTGAGCTGGGAGGATCAAACTGCTGTACTACTTTCGCTGCCATATCGTACAAAAGACGATCGTAAGCAGGTTTGCCAACAATACAATATTGTTGTCGAAACGCCCACGCGCGTCAGGGCAATGACATTGGAATAGATCCACTTCTGCACTGTGTTGAAATTGCATATGCTGGCACGTGCTTTGAAAAAACATTCAGGGTACATTACCAATCGACCGTCAATAGTTAATCAAGTTATTACTTACAATTTCTATCGTTCATTATTGAAAAAAAATACAACGTCATTTCGTTGCATTTAAATAGAATAGTACGTCTTATGATTTTTAAGTAATTTGACGAAAACAATGTTAGTTCATCTGTCACTAATTTGGTTCATTCTTTCAATTTATGTCACCTATAAAAATTAAACTTAAATCCAATTCATAGCTCTTCTAAAATGGAGTCACATATTTCCGAGACTTCATTTAAAGTATCCTCCAAAATCAAAATTATGTTTCAAACACATACGGCCTTGTCATCGATCGGGGAATCGATATTTCTACCTGCAGCATCCTCCAACCCTTTCAATCCCTCGGTGCTACCTGTCGCGTACAAAGCGACACCCCCCCACCCCCACCCTTCGGCTGGACGAACGAACTGTGCACAGAAAAAACCTTGCAGAATGACGTTACTCATGTAGGAGAGCGGGCTGGCAAACAAAAGGCGGCGTTTCACCACCCCCATCGTGTACTGGATTTTCCACACAATATTTTCAGAATCTTGATGTGACAATCTACCTGTTGACTGCTGCGTCTTTCAAGCCTCGCAAGATATTTCAAGTATTGTTTGATTACTTAAAATTCTCCGCCAATGGTCTCTTACATACGTATATGAAAGTTTACAGGTATATGGTCTCTTATATAGGTATATAGCTTACGTTATCGCACTTTGAAAGTGGAGAAGCACTTATGTATTAACCCATTTATGCTATAATATATTTATGTTATAAATAGCTTGAAACAACCTGTAAAAATGAAAATAAAAATCTGCGCTTACCTGTTCAATTTTTAGGACACGGTACTAAAGTGCCCGTTAAGCACAACCCTGCATAAGACCGTCTTGTGAGTACAATTGTTGGTAATTCTTATATTTGAAGGAATGGGCAGTTATTTTATATTTTAATGAAAATGTATTTATTTTTAAACAAAAAATAGAATATTATTGGGAAAATACATGTTTCAAACCTACAATAGTGCATCTACAATCTCATCCTTTTTGTCATTTTGGTAAAAAAAAAAACATGCTTTGATTCTTATATACGCAGTGCTTTCGTAGTTCCATTGTAGAATAAAGCTATCAAGGTACTGTAAAACTGAATTTTTATACTGCATTTTGCAACTCTTATAGACTAGAACACATACATTTTTAGGAAAAATTGCAACTCTTTGGTAGAATATAGCACTTTTCAAAGTAATAATATCACGCGCACGGACGCATTAGTTTCAAGATACATCATCAATTTTCATAAAAATAAACATTATCCATTATATTTTGCAAAAAAGAACTAGAGAAAACAATGCAATACATGATTTCCTATTATTTATGGCACTCTGCAAAAAAATGCATACCAAAGTGCCTACCACAGTAAGGAATCATAGATTCATCTATTCACATGTCAGACTCAAAAGGGGCGTTCTCTAAGAAAGACTTGTTTACCTCACGAAGAAACGGACGAACCTTAGCAAATTTATCATTTCGATTTAAGTCCTCGTTGTTGCAGATATGCAAAATCGAAATATTTCATCAAATCTCCCCCTTCGCATTGATTCCGCCACAGTTTTGTTGTAAGAATCGTCCGAATTCTCCCAAAACATTCGGCGACGGGGTACAGGTATGTACCCGCTTAGATAGAGTATCGCGAAAAATGTATACATTTCCTCTTTTGATAGTTTGATTTGAAAAGTTAGTTTCATTATTCTGACAAGCATATTGCACAGTGTTTTTCACAACAGAATCTACAGTATCGTCATTGTAGAATAAAAGTAAAAACTCTAGAGGATGGCTGTCTTTGGCGAGAGAAGCAGCGGAGGAGTTTTTCAGTAACATTTTTCTATTCAAAGATGACTCTCCCCGACTAGTTTTGCAGCTAGTTGCAGTAGGTAAGTCCCCTTCTTCCCATACAAAAACATCAGTTTTTCTTGAAAGCTTTTTGTGTTTCGAGGATAGAGGGGACACCACGTCTTCATCTTCCGGAGATATGTCGAGGTTAGTTATCACCTGTAATTCGCTGCCGGCTCGGAGTTGGTTTCCAGAAAGGCGGTCTGGATCGTTGCAGTCTTCATCACCACTGTTCTCGTCGGACAAAGCCACCTCAGGAGGAAATATCACAACGCCAGCAGCATGAATAGAAGAAAACTCTTCTTTCTCTAGTTCTTCAATAATTTCAGCAACACTCAGAAATTTGACGCTAAAAACGTGTGAGGAAATCCATGCCAATTATACACGTGCGTATCATAAATTACGCATGTAACACTTATAACTCAAATAAATGTATAAAAATGTAAAAATAATACGGTACTATTCAAAGTAAGTCAAAATGTCAAACGCTTGCATCACATAATAATTCCGCAGTAACGATACACTGTTGTCAGGGTTGCGCTCAACGGGCACTTCAGTGCCCACATTATATTTACAGTTTCCTAAACCTAAGCTAACAACCTAATTTTAGAAATACAACAATTCACAGAGATTTGCCGATATCTAATGCACACGTTAACGCGTAAAATTGAAACGAATTCGGTATATTACCATTGAAACTTACCACTTTCGCGGAGCGCGGTGAACGTGCTGGGACATGCTGTTTCTGTAAGGCGACTGCTAGGTGAAAGGGAGAATTGGAAGGGGCATATACGGCAGCAAACTGTTGGATCACTCTTCCTCAGTCCACTCAAATGCACAAAACTCGCGGGGACTGATTCCCCCCAAATAAAAAATAATTTATATAGTGGGCACTGAAGTGCCCGTTGAGCGTAAATGGGTTAATATACGTAATGTTTCTTAAATTATTAATAACATGACTGGCGCTTCTGTTATATACATTTGTTCTTTGATTAATAATGTCTGATATCGAAAGATTATAACAACTTGTAGTTTACATGCTGTTTCTAGTAAACAGTGTACATTACGTTGATGAACCAAAGATGTTGAACAATTTGATGACAAGATAAAATCAGCGAATACTAACATGGTGTTCCTTAATATTTCCAAACTGTACGGAAATGTAAGCAATAATTTCAGAACATATTGATTAATACAATAGATAAGTATTTTTGTAGTCATATTCATATTTTAAATACTCAATACTATTACTCAATAATACATTTTACATTTCAATACATTTTAAATACTCAATACCTGAATTTGGCGGCGCCGACGCTTTCAACTATCTTCGGTTATTTAACTTTTCTTTTTTCTTCGGTTCAGAGTCCTCTTCGTCCAGTTTAGATGTTTTGTCAGCGTTGCGAACTAACCACTTATATTTTACCACTTACAGTTCTGGTTTTCTTCTAATTCACTTATTATTCTTCAAATTCAATGTTTCAAGGCAATTTACAAATTTACTTTAAAAAATACCCAAAAATACTTCGAATCTCACAAATTCATAACACGCGTGAATTTCATTTCTTATTGCTCGTTTGTAGACAATTTGAGTGCCATCCTTATGGAAGAAAATTATTGTGCCGTAGACTGAAAATAACCACGGGTTACAGTGCGGGCCAGCCAACGTAACTACTTCTGAAAAATGTCACTTCGGTAGTATACGGAACTACACCGTCATTATACTTCCGTAGATTCCGCCAATATTCAAGACAATAATATTAGATTTTGCTGTGCTAGTTTGGTACTGTTGCTAGTGGTTCGCATTTTACGGTTTGCTGTTTTTCATAAACTACACTGGGGTTTAATGAACGCCATCTTCATCAATCTATATACTGCGATTTTTCTAACTTTGCCCCTCAAGGCCCGTCTTCACGATTGAATATGTCACGGTATTTCGCGACGTTCTGAGGTGTGCCGCCGGATATCGCGTGATCGCGACTGCATCAAGCAGTGCTTGCGACCATGCGACTCCTAGCAGCACCACGGAGTAAGACGCGAAATGCCGTGTAATATTCCATCGTGGCCGTAGGGGCTTGAGGGGTAGAGTTAGAAAAATCGCATTATAGTATTTTGGTGGTACTGGTTTAACTCTAGGCTGATGCCGCTTGAGCCAAATGCATTTTTTCGCTGATTTCATCCATTTTAAGCCGGGATAACTAAACACAGGTTTTCTGAAGAGAACAGTCGAAATCGAAACATCATTGAAAGTTAAACGAAAGTCTTAGGCTTCCGCGGAGTCATGTGGACGATTTTGGCTGTCAGGGTGACGCCGCGTCGAAGGCTGAGTTGCCGACGATTCGACCATCATATCGTGGTCTTCCTCAGGGCTGGAATGCCAAGCGCTGAGTGGCATTCCGAAGCCTGAGTGGCTTCGACGCGGCGTCACCCGGACAGCCAAGATCATCCATAATGAAAGTTGGGTTCACTTGAACGAATAGAAGAAGTATCGATTACATCAGTAATGTATCAAAAGCATTGAATATTTTGTGTTAACATAATTAGGGTTCTTGGTTCTTCTTGTTTTCGGCAATTTGGTTCACTTACAGCATCAATTGAAGAAAACATAGCTGTAGAAACTTGTCTTTCCAGGTTTCAAAAAGAACACGCTTTCATGCTGGTAGAGGCCTATCAAAATTACCAATAGATCCACATCCTCACCAACTACAATCACAATCTCATTAGTTGCAGTTAAGGACAAAGTTGCGTTGACTATCAGGGTGTCTACGTCTTCCTTCGCTTGCTTGCATGTCTCCCGCTGAAGAAAACATTGCAATCAGCAATGCTATAAATCGACTTTTCCTTGTGATAATTATCCATAAAAAACAACCACAGGTTGCAATTGATATTTTGATTTCACGTTTTTAATGTATTATCACAAACACAAGACAATGATTGATTCATACTCCAAGGAAGTCTACACATAAAAATCCTCCTTATTACAATTTGGCCTCTATGAATTTGGATTCTGTGGTTTGAATGCTTTAAAGAGAGTTGACTTTGTCCCTTTTCTTAAACCATTGTCGAATAATGAAAAGGAATATGGGCCTTAATCGTAGCTCAAAGACTGTTCAAGCTGGTCATCCGTATTCTTAGCGCTCGTATATAATTCTTTGAAACAGAGCAGTTGGATTGACAGGAAATCAACTCGTTGTTTATTCGTATTACTGTCAGACGTCATTACAGCAAGAGGCTGTACTCTGTAACTCCGCTTGAAATTTTACAGTTGCGAGGTCACCATCAATAATTCTATTGATGCCCTTATTACCCAAATCCCAAGCCTTATGGCTGTTAATTCTATCGTCGGCAACAATACCAGTGCTGGTTGAAAATAGGTCAGGGGTATGTGGGAAGGGAAAATGCTGCAGTAACCATTTACACATTTTGGCTCCATCCTTGTTGTCTCGTTCTACTGTTGAGTCCTTCAAACCTATGTGCTGTTCACAAGAGTGAAATGTAACATCAGAATAATTTTCAATCTGTTCACAGACATGTACAGACGTCATTCCCATTGTCCATCTTGCCAATACACCTTCCCTAACCCACGACCATGTCCAAGTTCTACATGAAGTTTCATGTGCTTCATGAGAAATTGTTCAATGGCCACCATCTACCACATGTTCAGAATAATACAATACACAATGCCGAGAGTAATAAAATTCCATTTCTCTATTTCTATGTAACAGATGACGATGAAAAGCCAGGGCCAAACAAAAAGAAACGTCGATGAAGGTGAGGTGCATTGGGTTCGAAAATATTCAATTTTCGTTTTACCTTCTTAATTACCAACTTTGCTTTTTTCAGTTGAAGTGATTCAACAGCCGTCATATTTAATAGCAGGCAACTAATATTTCTTGCAAC